>PVJC01011086.1:0-42288 GCA_004026665.1 Murina feae
GACCCCTCTGGGGATGTCCACATGCTGGTGTGCCTGGCCAGCCTGGGTGAGGGGCTGATGGCTGTTTGCAAGCTGGCCAAGCCCCCCAGTGGGTACCCTGACCCCATGGGGGTATGGCCAGCCTGGGTGAGGGGCTGAGGGCCATTTGCAGGTTTTCAGGTTGCCCACAGTCCCTTTAGGTTTTGTGTCCCTACTAGGGTACCTGGCCAGCCTGGGTGAGGAGCTGAGGGGCATTTTCAGTCTGCCCACAGTCCCTTCAGGTTTTGGGTCCCTACTGGGGTACCTGGCCAGCCTGGGTAAGGGACTGATGGCTATCTGCAGGTTGGCCAAGCCCCCCAGTGGGATCCCTCACCCCATTGGGGTGTGGCCAGCTTGGGTGATGGGCTGAGGGGCGTTTTCAGGCTTTCAGGCTGCCCACAGCTCCCATTGACCCAATGTCCCAGCAAGGCTGGCTGGAAGCAGATTTCTAGGGTTTGCTTATCTTCTATAATTGATACACTTTTCCTTTAAGCCGAGGCCTAGGCAGGTAATGGAGCCTCCTGTCTGCTTCAGCTCTGTGGCTTCTATAATTGAGAGAATGTTGCCTTAGTATACTTTAGCCAAGACTGCTGTTTGCTTCAGCTCAAGGCTTCTATAATTGAGACAATGTTGCAATTTTTTGTTGCCTGGAGCTGAGAGAAGCCCAGGCAGCTGGCAAACAGTTTTATTCCTGCTGCAACAGAAGCTGCCTGTTTACTCAGCTTCGTGAGTGCAGGCCTCCATCTTGGCTGGGTTAATTTGCATACAGCCGCTCTAATTGGCTGGTGGGCGTGGCTTAGGCATCCCAAAAAAATGGTTAATTTCAATATTGTGCTTTTATTAGATAAGATATACTAGAGGCCTGGTAAACGAATTTGTGCACAAGTGGGGTCCCTTGGCCTGGCCATTGATCGGGCCAATCAGGCCTGTCTCAACCCATCTGGATAGGGGGCTATCTGTGTGGCCGGCTGGGGGAAGGGACTGTGGCAGGTTGGCTGGCCACAGGAGGTTGTCTGTGGAGTCACACTGACCACCAGGGGGCAGCTTCTGCATTGAGCATCTGCCCCTGACGGTCTGTGCGTATCATAGTGACCAGTCAACTGATGGTTTGGTCAACTGGTCATAATGATCACTTAGGCTTTTATATATACAGATAAATATAACATTAATCACTTTTAGGAAACAAACCACATTTATTACTGAAAGTGAAATTTTGATATAATTGCCAAGTCTAATTCATATGCAGACTTATTGTCTCTTTGTTGACTGTATTGTGAATAATCTTTTTTTAACTTTATTGTTCATATTATTTGGAGTTCTTTCTCTCCCCCCCCCCCATAGCTCCCCTCCTCCCAGTTCCCACCCCACCCTCTGCCCTTACCCCCCCACACTGTCCTCATCCATAGGTGTATGATTTTTGTCCAGTCTCTTCCTGCACCCCCACTACCCCTTTCCCACTGAGAATTGCCAGTCCACTCCCTTTCTATGCACCTGATTCTATTCACCAGTTTATTCTGTTCATCAGATTTTTTTATTCATTTGATTTTCAGGTTCACTTGTTAATAGATATGTATTTGTTGTTCATAATTTTTATCTTTACTTTTTCTTCTTCTTCTTCTTCTCAAAGGATACCTTTCAGCATGTCATATAATACTGGTTGGGTGGTGATGAACTCCTTTTTCTTTTTCTTGTCTGTGAAGCTCTTTGTCTGACCTTCAATTCTGAATGATAGCTTTGCTGGATAAAGTAGTCTTGGTTGTAGGTTCTTGCTATTCATTGTTTTGAATATTTCTTGCCACTCCCTTCTGGCCTGCAAAGTTTCTGTTGAGAAATCAGCTGACAGTAGTATGGGTTCCCCCTTGTAGGTAACTGACTGCTTTTCTCTTGCTGTTTTTAATTAAGATTCTCCCTTTGTCTTTTGCCCATGGCATTTTAATTATGATGTGTCTTGGTGTGGTCCTCCTTGGATTCCTTTTGTTTGAGGTTCTCTGTGCTTCCTGGACTTGTAAGTCTATTTCTTTCACCAGGTAGGGAGGTTTTCTGTCATTATTTCTCCAAATAGGTTTTTAATATCTTGCTCTCTCTCTTCTTCTGACACTCCTATAATTCTGATGTTGGTACGCTTGAAGTTATCCCAGAGGCTCCTTACTCTATCTTCGTATGTTTAGATTCTTTTTTCTTTTTGCTTTTCTGGCTGGGTGTTTTTTGCTTCTTCATATCTTTGACTTGATTCTTGTGATCCTCTAGTCTGCTGTTGGATCTCTGTATATTATTCTTTATTTCAGACAATGTATGCTTCATTTCTAGCTGGTCCTTTTTCATATCCTCGAGGGTCTCACTAAATTTAAAGGCTGTCTCTAGAAAATTCTTGAAAAACCTTATAACTGTGGTTTGAACTCTATATCCAGTCATGTGCTTTCCTCCATTTCTGTCATTTGTGACCTGTTTCTTTGTCTCCATATTTTGGCTGCTTCCCTGCATTGATAGAGTGGTTTTCTGTGCTAGGTGTCCTATAGGGCTGAGTGGCTCAGCTTCCCCAATTACCTGAGGTGGACACTCTTGGTGCACTTCTTTTTGGTTTTGTGCACAGTCTTGCTGTAGCTAAGCCTTGATTATTGTTGGTATCATTGGGAGGAATTGACCTCCAGGCCACTTGGCTGTGAGAATCAGCTGTGTCTATGGTGGGAGAACTTCTGTGCTGGAGACACCCTTATGGGGCAAGACTTGCTTCAGTGGGGCTTTGGTGCTCACTGAGTCTGCCCCCTGAGTGTGTCCCTTTTGGTTCTGAGGAGTTGTAGTCTGGGTGGTCCCACTCTGACAACTGGGTACACTGGCTCTTGGATCTCTAAGGAGGTGCTAATTTATCTTCTGCCTGAGGCTACCTAGCCTTTTATATGCAAAAGCCTCTGCATGCAGCTTGGGTGGGGCAGGGTCTCGGGGAATTTACAGGGCAGAGCAAACAGCTATGGCTAATTCTCAGTCTTGCCCTAAGAGGCACCAGGTCTCAGTGTCCCTGAGAGAAAGCTGCTCTGGAGTTCCTCCCAGTGCCAGACAGTCCAGCTTCTCCCCATATGAGTTTGGGTCCCCAGAAACTCACTTGTAACTGGAGTTCAGAGCTGTCGGGAGCTTTTGACTCCCTCTGGATTGGAAAAGAGAACCTCATCCTCAGTTTCCAGCCCTTTCCACGAGACCTTTCCCCACCTCCGTACCTCTGCACTTTACTTCCACACCTCCTCTGAGTCTCAATCTCTTTCTAGTTGTAGAATTTCCACTCAGCCAGCCTTCCTGTGGGTCTGGGTGGTGTCCATTTTTTCTTTTCATTGTGGTTTTGAAATGGTTGTGTAAGGAAGCAATTCCAAGTGTTTACCTATGACACCATCTTGGTTTCTCCCCAATCTTGTTTTTTATTAGTATCCTAATTAATTGCTTGCTTAGTTGGCAGACCTCTCTGCTGGATTGCACACTTTGGTGGCTCAACATTCACGTGTAACTTTGTATTCATTTTCTGCTTAAAGTGTATTTAGGTCAAGTGGAAATAAGAGATTAGCCTTTTGTTTTGTATCAGTAGAGAATTAAGGTGATTCTCAAGGATAACGTGAATATAAAGTCACATATTGAAATGAGGTAGTTACTAATTTCATGACTTGATGTTTCAAATGTTTTGAAAGAGTCTTAGAATAAGTATAAATATACTTAAACGCACCTTCAAGTCTTTTTCTATTTTAAAGTAAATAAATTTGCCTTATTCCATTTTGTCACAGATCATAATTAATTTGAACATAACAGTCCTTGCTCACAAGTCAGAATGTTAAACATTTGTGCAACTCTGAATAACAATCATTACCAAAAAGAGTAATAATATTGATCAGTATGACTTTGATGGGTTAATCATTTAAATATTATTTTATCAATATGTATCAAATAATTATTGGATATTAGGCACAAAGTCAGGCACCAAGTGTGCTGAGATGAACAAAACATAGTATTGTCCTTGGAAACAGCTCAAATTCATGTAGTGTATCTCAGAGTGAGAGTGAGGCCTGAGAATGACTTGCCTCAGAATCTACTTGGTATATTCGTTACAAATGTAGATTCCTACCGATCACATCAGTGCTATTGCTCTGGGGATTCTATCTCTGGGTCCAGGTATTTATGCAGGACTGGTCACATGATATGGAAACTGAAACTCAAGGCCCTGTCAATAAAGCCAGATATATCATCAATCTGGATGTTTGCACAAAAAACTCTGAGAAGGCCTGATAAGCTGAAGCATGTCCTATTGCTCCTAATGTAAACATCATCATTTTTATTTGCTCCAGGACACCTACTAAAAGCCTAAGAACTTCAGGAGTTAGAACCCTGGCAAATTTCCACTTTTCTACTAGATCCAGAGTCAAATATTGTTAAGTTAGTTTTAATTTTGTGTTAACTGCCTTCTAAAATTCAGTATTTGAATTTTTCTGAACTACAGGTTCCATGATATTTTTTTTTTTCAAATTGTGCAATTTGAAATGAACTGAAAATGTCAAGTGACATGATTATAATTTTTATTACATTACTATAATTTCTTTAGTGTCCATTTATACAAGCATTATAATAATAGCAAGTGCACATTTTAGGATTTAGTCTGCATTAGGCTCTGTGCATATATTGCCTCATTTAATTCCCAACAATTTTGTGAAGATGAAATATTATCTCAATTTGTAGACAATGACACTAAGCCTTGGAAATGGGTTAAACATTTGATTCTTGGTCTTTATAACACCAAAGTTTTCCCTTTTCTACTGATCAGTATTAAACATATACATGTCCCCATGTAGGGACTGTATAGAACAGACGCCTGGAGCACTAGCAGAACCATCCAGTATAAACTTTTTGCTCTCAGATATAATGTATCAGTGCAAGATGAAGGAAGATTACTAATTTAAAAATAACCCTAAAGCTCTAATAAAGAGTGAAATTGAACAAATAACTTGAAATGTTATGTTATCTAATCAACCATTATGTGTGGGCATAAGCTTATTATTTAAAATAGTTTACAGACTTTTTCTGTTCATTCCTAAATTGTTTATTAAAAAGAATGAAAAGCATTTTAATCATTTTATAAATTCCCATTCCCTAAGAAAAATGGAAGTTACAGTGGATAAAGATAATAATGAGGAATATAATATGAATTATCATTCTAAAGGGTAATGACTGTACATAAAGTTTTGTTAATTATAGAAGTTCCCCCCCCCATGTTTAGTAAAATTGATTTGAAACACTGTAGTCATAGGGATGCTCACACAATCGAATGCGAGTAGGTGTGGCATTTTAATTATCCACACCTGCACACTTGTGCAGAAAGCACCCTGGTGATTTTTTTCAAGTGTCAGAAATAAACATAAAACTTATGTTTAGTCTGAAATGTAAAAGAATTCTTCTAACTTTATTTTTAGGAAGCATGAAAACAAATATTTCCCAATAATTTTATGTAAAATATTTTCCTATTTGATCTCTATCCTCCATCCCCCCAGTTTGCTGCTAGGGTTATTCTACAACTGTTTTTCTTTGTTGCTGTTGTTGCCATTTTTAAAACACCATTAGAATATTTTACCATGTCCTATAATCTTCAATTAATTCTTGGCAGAGTGTATGCAGTCATTCAGAATTGGTCCAAAACCTAATTTTAAATATCATTGGTAGCCATTACTATTCACTGTGCTACAAATCCAATTCTGGATTCCTCCCTAGAAGGGCCCATAAACCAGTAGCACCGACAAGCTCAGAAGCTCAATAAACATTCTGATCAGCACCACTCCCAACTACTTACTGCCTTTTGACAGCTCCCCTGGTGATTCAGTTTAGAAGTACTAATAGCCAACAGGTTTCAGAAGGGAGGGTGTTCTTTCCACATTGGTGGGCAGTCTTAACATATTTAAACTATTAAAGAAATTATTGATAATATACAGAGGCCAAAGATGTTGCTGGGTCTCACAAGGGACTAGAGCTACCTGTCTGCTTTTAAGAGCCCCAAAAGCTGATATTGACTGGTTTCTCATCTTTATTTTACAAAAAATATATTCTTTGCAACTTTTTCCTTCTCTCTTTCTGCACTCCAGATTTTTTACTTTTGTTTTCAGAAAATAGCCTTTCTAGTTATGAAGATATGCTTCCTCCCCATTCTGTATTCTTCAAATAGGATTGATGTTATCCTAAATCCTCTTAGGAGCCACCCAACTAACTTCTGACTTTGCAACATGAGTTTTCTCACTTTTAAATTGGGATGAGACAAATCAAAAAGGTCAGACTTCAGATTAGTGGTTGCAGGGGATTGTAGGTGGGAGGAGAAATTGACCACACAGTAGAACTTCTGGGAGTGGTTGAAATATTCTATGTCTTGCCTGCTGTAATTTGACAAAACTCATTAAACTGAATGTCTAGAAAGAGAGAACTTTAACTATATGTAATTATCTAATCTAATAAAAGAGTAATATGCTAATTTGTGCCACTCTGCTACATCCCAAGCCGCGCCCAACAGCCAATCAGAGAGACTATATGCAAATTAACCCAGCCAAGATGGTGGCTGGCAGCCATGGAGCTGGAACAAGCAGAAGGCTTGCCTAGGCAATGGAGGAAGCTAAGGTTCCTGCCTGCCTTGGCTGGCTGTGGCCTCTGCTCAAGGCAACAAAGTTTCAATTATAGAAGCTAAATAAACCCCTGATACTTGCTTCCAGCCATCTTGGGCTCAAGGAAGTGCTGGGAACCTGGGTTGTCAAAGACAACTCAACCTGGGCTCCTGTTAAAGCAACAAAGTTTCAAGTATAGAAGATGAATAAATCCCTGCTTCCAGCCAGCCTTGCTACAAACAGCCATCAGCCACTCATCCAGGCTGGCCAGGCACCCCAGGGGGACCCCCACCCTGATCCAGGACACCCTTCACGGCAAACCAGCTGGCCCCCATCCATGCACCAGGCCTCTATCCTATATAATAAAAGGGTAATATGCAAATTGACCCTAACAGCAAAACCACTGGGAATGACTGGTCACTATGACACACACTGACCACCAGAGGGCAGATGCTCAATGCAGGAGCTGCCCCTGGTAGTCAATGCACTCCCACAGGGGGAGCTCTGCTCAGCCACAAGCCAGGCTGATGGCTTGCCAGTACAGCGGTGGTGGTGGGAGCCTCTCCCGCTTCCTCAGCAGCACTAAGGATGTCTGATGGCAGCTTAGGCCTGCTCCCCGCTGGCAAGTGGACATCCCCCGAGGGCCCCTGGGCTGCCAGAGGGATGTCTGACTGCCAGCTTAGGCCTGACTCCCCAGGGAGTGGACCTAAGCCAGCAGGTGGACATCTCCCAAGGAGTCCCAGATTGCAAGAGGGCACAGGCAGAGCTGAGGGTCTCTCCTGAGTGCACCAATTTTTGTGCACTGGGCCTCTAGTGCTAAAATAAACCTCATTTTAAAAAATTGGGATGATGATATGTTTTTAGGAAATCTTTGCCATGCAGTGAGCAGTTACTAAATCATCACTTAGGGAAATTAGGAGGAAATAACATTGGCAATATGTCCCACAGTGTCTCAAATCTATAGCTGTGAAGAACTGAATAGAATGACATAGTATTGAGTAGTTCAAAGTACATGGAATGAAAAACAAAAGGAAAACAGAGAAGTCTCAGATCACTGGCTCTGTGAATGATTTGTGGTTTCTCTATCACTGGGTATTCGGGAGGTGGACCTCTTGGCCTCCTTTACTTATAATGGTTTCCTTTGATTGGCTGCATTAAACTGACTTCTAACTTAGAGCCAGAAATCCAGAGCTTACTTTTAAAGTGATTATTAGAGAAAAAAAGAAAGGAGACACTGATATCATACTAAGCTACCTATTCTGAACTTAACTGAAATGTGAAGATTTAGTGTTATGGAATATATATTCAATGCTTGTGGAATTTTATGTGGGTTTTTTTTTTTATAACTTTCTCTAAAATTAGTTTATTTGAAGATTAGTTCAGTTTAATAGAGGCATTAAAACCCCCTTCAATAAGAATTCACATCATTTTTTTTGATAGCTTAAGAACTTGATTGGGACAACAACAAATTATATGATTGGTTTATGACTGGAACAAGAAAGCCAGATGCTTCTCAGGCTCATCCAAACAGTTCCTAATTGCCTCTACCTGGACATTAGGTACCTGTTCATTCACCATTACTTGGAATTTGGATATCTTTTGAGGTTATTTTAACAGGGGAATAAATACTTAAATTGAGGTGCATCTAATTATAGCTATCTTTGAATTTCAGCTCTATTAACTTACTAGCTATATAACAAGTTACTTAACAACTTTGAGCTTTAATTTCCTCTTCTGCAACACTGGAGGAATTGGTGTACCTACTCGTAGTCTTATGAGGATTAAATACTATACATCAAGTAAAGAGCTCAACAAAATGCCTAGCATAAGAACTCAATAAGTATTACTATTGTTAATTCAATAAAAGTTATTATTTTTATTTATAGCACTTGGAGAGGTTAGGAAAGCAAATGTAGGCCCCAAATTTAGATGAAAAACAAATTTGATATGTGACTACTACTTCCAGATAAAGTTCTTTCCTTTCTTTTTCTCTTCCTGCATTCAACCTTTTCAATAGGAGCTAGGAATTTTTGTCTTTAAAATGAATGATTTTGGAGGGTGAAAAATATTACAAAGAGGGTCAGTAAGTAACACTTATGGAGCATTTATTTTTGCCAATCCTCTTGAAGTACTTCTCAAGTACTGAATAAATTGATCTTACCACTATAAGAGCTAGGTACTCTCATATTGTCTCTTTCAAAAATGAGGGGGCTGAGGTCTTGCACAACAAGGTAGTTTATTCAGATCATCAGGTATAATATTGTTCAAAGAATGCTGTTAGAAATGGCTTCTGAAAATAGATAAAAGTTCAAATTATGTTGTGTGTATAGTATATTATTATTATTATTATTATTATTATTATTATTATCATTATCATTATCATTAAACACTAACAATCCCAGGAGTCTTTGTTCCTCTGCTATCCTTTTTTCTCTACCATTTATGGCATGCTTACTATATTCCACAGACAATATGAGGCAGTTTCAATATATTATCTCATTTGGTAGCCATGAGTAAATTATGTCAAAAATTATCCCATTAACAGATGAGAAAACTGAGACACAGGACACTGAATCTTGCCCAAGCTTATCAAGAGATAGCATCAGGATTCACACATCTGCCTGCATGCAGAGTCTGATATTACTGCTGGAGTGTCAGTGAAAGATGAGATAGAAATGCTGTGTGACCGCTCTTCTTACATGACATGACACTGGAGGCATAATTGTGAATCATATTGCTAATTTCATCCATTCGCAGGAACCAATTCAGCATAGCAAGATGGCGATAAAACTGGTGGCTACAACTACTATTATAATTCTTATGCTTTATGATATCTAGGCCCAGATATGAATTTTTTATCAAAATGCACCTACAGAAGTGAACATATGTTCCTCATTGCACGTCTCTGCATAATGTTACCTGTTTCTATCACTGACTTTACCTTTCTTCCCTATTATATTAGATTCAAATTTTGCTCAAGGGATGTAGACTCTTAGAGGCTTATTATTTTCCTTTCCCCAGTGCCCTGGAGGGCGCTGCAAAACAGCTACCGCCACCCCAGCATAATCCCTAGAGGCCATGTATGATTGGCAACTGCTGCATATTCACACACAACCTGCAGAATACAAGCACACAAACACACACAAACACACATATGTACACAGAAAACACACATTAACATACAAAACACACAAAAATATACACAAACACACACTTGTGCATGTATTTGCTAGTCTTTTTTCCAGCCATATAAGATAATAAAGAAATGTTACTTCTAAAAATGACTTCAGATTTCACTTTTTTAAAAAAATATATTTTATTGATTTTTTACAGAGAGGAAGGGAGAGAGATAGAGAGTTAGAAACATTGATGAGAGAGAAACACTGATCAGCTGCCTCCTGCACACTCCTCCCCGGGTATGTGCCCGCAACCAAGGTACACGTCCTTGAGTGGAATCGAACCTGGGACCCTTCAGTCTGCAGGCCAACGCTCTATCCACTGAGCCAAACCGGTTAGAGCCAGATTTCACTTTGATCATATAAAATAAAAGAAGAAATATCTGATAAAATGACTTCCCTTGAATTTTCTCAGTCATTTCTGCCTTGACCTAAATTCTATAATCCTTTACCACTTGAGTCTTCTTTGTTGATATACTGTCTGGTGGATAATTCTCTCAATAGTGTCAAAAATATCTAGTGCCCAATGTTCTATTTTCTTGTTTTTACCAAGAAAAAAAAAAGCCAGTCTTACCTAATACCAGATCTTGTAGCTCATATTAGCTAGTCTGAAGCTACAGTCAAATTTAGATTTTAAAGTTATTAGTTCTTAGCTTAATAACTTTAGATATTTAAAGGGTACTTTGTTTATAAACTTTACTACAGGTATTGTTGTAAAATATAAAAATGAGCCCCAACTGGTTTGGCTCAGTGGATAGAGCACCGGCCTGCAGACTGAAGGGTCCCAGGTTCGATTCCGGTCAAGGGCTTGGACCTTGGTTGCAGACACATCCTCGGTGGGGGGTGTGCAGGAGGCAGCTGATTGGTGTTTCTCTCTCATCAATGTTTCTATCTCTCTATCTCTCTCCCTTCCTCTCTATAAAAAAATCAATAAAATATATTTTTTAAAAATCTAAATCATTTTAATTTCCCAATAGTTCCTCACCTGATTCAATTTTCTAAATTTGCATTTACATTTTTAAATTTTCTTATTTTAAATGTAATTTAACTGTATGAAATATAATCAAATATGCTTATACCACTTTATATTGATTACCTTTATACTAAGAAAGATGTAGACTATTCATAAAAACTCCTTACATTAATATTCCATCTCATGTCAGACTGTGCCTCCTGTTGTGTATGTGGCTATTCTAATTGTGGTCATTGCAGTTTTCTGCCTAAATGTATTTTGTATTCAAGGAAGAATGTATGATATTACTTCCCTGCCACCTTGGCCCAGCCCAGTTGTCCATAGGTCAAGTCCTTACTTTGAAGTTTTTACTCTTCTTTAGCAATCCTCATTCTGTTCTAAATGCTTAGAAATGGTTGTAGGATTGTTTTTTAAACCTCACCAGAGGATATGTTTAGAGAGAGGAAGGTGGAGATAAAGAAAGGGAGTGAGGGAGAGAGAGAAAAAAAAATAGAAAGAGAAAGAGAGAGAAACACTGATGTAAGAAACATCCATTAGTTCCAAAACCCTTGGGGATTGAAGCCAAAATCTAAGTTATGTACTCTGACCAGGAATCAGACCCACAGCCTTTTGATATACTGGATGATGCTCCAGCCCAACTGAGCTACCCTGCCAGAGTATGTTTTTAGGAATTTTGTACATATATTTAGTCTTGCAATCTCTCAGGACTTATGCAGTTGCAATAAAAACTTTAAATAATTGACAATTATAACTTTTTAAATACTGAAAATATCAATGAAATTGTTTAGACTCTGGAATATTAAAGCAGGAAGTCTTTCACGAGAGAGACGCTAATTAGTGTTATGTGATTGGTAAAGTATTTTTAAAATATCCATATGCTAATTTGAGCAAACCACAAAATAGCAATGTCTTTCCCTGGTTTCTTATGTGGAGTCATTTTATTTATTTTATTTTATTTTATTGTTTAAAGTATTACAAATTGTAGGACATGAGTCATTTTAAATCAAAGCAATTGAAATGACAGCATTTTGAAATATTTTATTGTTCTTATGGTCTAATCGTAGGACATACTGGGTTATATGAATTTGTATTTTGGCAATATCACATAGCAAAAGCTCACTAAATCTTAGCTGTAACTTTTATCATTACAGAAGTAATAATTATGCTGCAATTACAAATATGATGATGGAGGACAACATACAGAACCTCCAACCATGATCCTATGGTTATGTTACATTTCTAATGTAATGTGTTTTCCTACCAACAGAAGGGCAATGCTTCTTTCAAGTAATAAGGAATGAAAAAATAGTATGCACTTTACATGCCTGGGATTTTTGAATGAATTATCTATATAATCATCTCACTCTTTATGCATCAGAGGTTGAAGGCTGGTCTGAGTCCTGCTTTAGACCTACTTAGCAGGTTCATGCTTCTCAAGCTTATTTCTCTGCCATGTAAGTATTTTAAAATGTTTGAAAAAGAGTCCTGTAGAAGTTGAGTTGTTATAAATCAATAGAGACAAGAAGTGTGTCAGCAGGAAGGTTAAAGAGGTATTCTTATTTTGAGCATATGTGGCGGAGCTTTTAATTGCCAGTGTTTTCACTGAAGTTCTGATGGGTGAGAACTGCAATTTACACCAAGATTTTTATATGTTCCTATAATTAAAGACAGACCCTTCTTCCTCTTCATGAAACTTGACAGGACACATTTTAACTTGGGGCTCTGGATATGATTATGACTTCCTGAATTTGCCTTTTGTGCAAAATGTAGAATTGAGTTTACTACTACTTACTAATAGACATACTTTGCTTTCCTAAATTTGGTGTAAATTAATAGAGATTTTCTTTTTTTATTTTATATTTTTTATTTCAGAGAGGAGGGGAGAGAGAGAGAGATATAGAAACATCAATTATGAGAGTCATTGATCCCCTGCCTCCTGCATGCCCCACACTGGGGATCAAGCCCACAACCAGGCGTGTGCCCTGACCTAGAAGCGAACCAGTGACCTTTGGTTCATTGTCCTATTCTTCCAACTTTTCTGAAAGTTTGAAATCATTTCAAAATAAAAAGTTGACAAAAGCAAAATCTGTCAGTAATCCTTCAATGACATCAGGTGGATGCTCAGCCACTTAGCCATTCCTGGCAGGCAACAGAGGTTCTATTTTTAACATGCAGAGTCATCCCTCAGTATCCACAGAGGATTGGTTCTAGGACCCTCACAGATACCAAATTTACAGATGTTTATGTTTGTTACATAAAAACAGCATAGTATTTGCATTTAATGGATCCACATCCTCCTGTATAATTTAAATCCCCTATAAATTACTTAAAATACCTAACACAATATAAATGCTATGTAGTTGTTACAATATTTTGTTGTGGGAATACGTACAGGGTAAAAAGTACCTACATATTCAGTACAGATGCAGCCACAATGGGCCTAAATACATAGTGCACATCATCAGCAACACAACTTTTAAAAAAAATATTTTTCACCCAAATTGGTTGAATCCACAAATGTGAAACCCACAGATTTGGAGAACCAACTGTATTACACATTAAAATAGGCTCTTACTTTGTATGATTTAGTGACCTCCTCCACCAGGCAAAGGGATAGGTTGGCAAAGATCTCTTGCTCCAATTACAACCCAAAGTGTAAAAGTAAAATGTAAATGATTACTCATAAATTGATATATTTCTTAACCTTGACATAGACAAATATAATATAGTCTTCCATCTATAATTTAATCATGAGGATATATATAATTTGATACTTTGCAGAATTTTTAATTTAGGAAAACTAAAATATTTTAATAATCCTTTATATAAATTACTCCTAAATTAAACTTGCTTTATTAAAAAATAGAATTTTGTTTCTCTATTTCCACTAACTATACAAGTTTTAAATGTATTAAAATAAAACATATGTCAAGAAAACAGTCTAACATTGGGTATTGCCAAAAGCTAAAAATTAATGCTATAGAATGATAGTTGTATGTGAAGTGTGTGTGCGTGTGTGTGTGTTCTAGAAAGAAAAGTAGGCCAGGGAGAGGATGTAAAACACAGGAACAAGAAAAAAACAAAACTTAAATATTTGACATATTTGGGACAGGTAGTCTTGCTGGATCACTGTCTGGGCTTGTTTGCTGACCCACATAATTTCTAATATCAATCAGACAGAAAGTCTTCATATACCCCCATTTATGAGCACTGCTCCCCAGTGTTCTGTCAATGGAGGAGAAGCTTTGACTTACTCACCCATCATTATTATCTATGCTATCATGCTTCTCACTTCAACATGTTTATTTGGTGCTTATACAAATAGCGACTTGAATGGACTGGCCTGGTTATGGGGATCTGTTCTGTAAGATGCAACCAACTAGTAAGAACGAATACTTTCACAGGAATTCAGCTTAAACATGCCATAAACATAGATTTTTGTAAGGAATCCTGACACAGCAGGTATGTTTACAGTACACATGATGCTAACTAATTGTGTGAGATGATAAAATGGTTCATCTTAAGGGAACATTTCCATATTTTTGAATGTTCAGTTTTATCCAGATTATTGGAAAATGTTCTTATTCATATGAGTATTTTGAGGTCATGTGCATATAATGTTAATTCTAAACATTGTCAAGTTCATGGCTGTGGGATACAAAATAGTTCAGATAAAAATTATAAACTAGTAAGTCACTAGATATTTGGTCTAAATAAATGTAAAAATGTACAGATTTATGTGCATTTAGGTTAGTTCTGTTTTTTTTAAATATATTTTATTGATTTTTTACAAGGAGGAATGGAGAGGGATAGAGAGTTAGAAACATCAGTGAGAGAGAAACATTGATCAGCTGCCTCCTGCACACTCCCCACTGGGGATGTGCCCACAACCAAGATACATGCCCTTGGTTGGAATCGAACCTGGGACCCATGAGTCCACAGGCCGACGCTCTATCCACTGAGCCAAATCAGTTAGGGCTATTTGTTTTTTAAATTTATATCTAGATATTTAACATTAACTAATGAAACTTATATTAAACAAATTCTATAATAGATATTTTAGAGAAAATGAATGTTTTTATGAACTATTTTCATTAAATAATTCATCATTAATAATTTAAGTTACTTTGTATGTTATTTAAAATGACATAAATGAAGAACAAGTATTTTACCTTTAAATGTGTAACTTCCTGTAGGAAAATTGTTTTGTATCCATATTATCAGCAAGGATAATCCTGAAGGATGAATCTGTGGTTCTTTATATCATAACTTCCCTTTCATTTCAATGTGAAAGGCCAACATGACATCTATAATACATGACATCACAAGGAAAGAAAAACATGTGCAGTTATTTTATTTATGATTCCATTTCCTAAATTGCATTAGATGCAACAAAAAACCTTTTACACAAAACATCAAAAGTGCTTTGTTTTGACAATTAAAGCTTTAATAAAATAAAGTACTCCCAGAATGAAAACTGATCACATTTTCAACAAGCAGTCTGTGTTTATCTACCTGAAACATTTGCATCTTCAGCTTAAGTAGTTTTGCTAATCAGTTTACATCTCCAACTAGGCTGTGGTTCCTTAAATATTTATACAGTCTTAATGTATATCATGCTGGTTTTATTAATTTTAACCCCAAAGCCTCTTCTACCAATGACTATTTAATGACTGTATTGCTTTTCCTCTTGATCGCCTTTGTTCTTTGCTACAATATTAACAAAAGGGGCAGGGGAAGCATACGTCTTGAAATAAACCAGGTAAATGAAGCCACTCTGAGTCACCATGCAAGAGCTCACTTCTCTGACTCACTTGTCCATCACAAGCAAACTTCCTGGTGTGGGTTTTTTTGTTTATTTCTTAATCCAAAGTCATATGCTTTCTTTTTATTCCAAGAAACAAAATTTAAATCATTTTGTTTGATGGAGTTGATATTAGGCTTGATGTAGCTTGATAAAAGCACATCAAAGTCCTTGAATCATCCTATATCTTTTAACTCATCAGCAAAAGAAAGCATGCCTTTTAGCAGCTTGGTTAGATCACTCAGCCAAAAGACTTAAAATATTACCCTCTTGAAACTTACATAACATTACAAAATGCCTGTAAAAGAGATATTTTTCAAGGTTTAAATTATGTTTTCTCCCTTTCTAATGTCTGTAAACAATGTGAACTATTTTAGAACATTAAATTAGAATTGGGAAATTAGAGTTTGTTACAACAGACATACACAAAAGAGGAATGAGATTCCACATCAAAAAAAAAATAAGTTTAAATAAAATATTTTAACTAATATGCTTATTTGTCTAAATGTTTGTTGCCTAAACATTCACAAAGAAATGTTTTTCACTAAATATAAATCCACTTATGTATCTATTCATGAGAATAAAACTATATTTTAGAAATTGGGAACTGAAAAACTCAGTTCTGCTTTCTAGACGATAAAGTATAGAATTATATTTTACTCATCTACTCTAATAAAAGAGTAATATTGAAATTAACAGTCTCTCCAAGACACCTAAGCCACGCCCGCCAGTCAAGCCACGCCCACCAGCCAATCAGAGCAGCTGTATGCAAATTAACTCAGCCAAGATGGAGGCTGGCAGCCATAGAGGCCGGCAGCCACGGAGGTGGGTGCCACGCAGGAGGTGGGTTGGGCTTGGCCAGCCTGCGAACAGCCATCAGCCCCTCACCCAGGCTGTCCAGGCACGCCAGCAGGTGGACATCCCCCAAGGGGTCTCAGACTGTGAGAGGGCACAGGCCGGGCTGAGGGACCCCCTGAGTGCACAAATTATTGTGCACCAAGCTCCTAGTTTTATATATTTTTCAATATTTCAATGATAGTATATACCTATAATATATCTATTTTCTTCTGTCTTTCTACATCTATCTCTTATTTATGCATTTTGATATGTGATATGTCAATGCATTCTTTAAAAATATTTCTTGTTCGATTTCATTCATATATATTTATATATTTTTTCATATACATAGTGGAAGACCACTTTGAAACAGGAACATGAAGAATTATAAGCAAATCAATTTCTACTCTTAAAAAAAGCTTGATTTATTATTCATCTCAGCTTCCCTGCTAGGAGTCACTGTTGATAGTTGTTACCCTAATTGTGAGACAATTTAGTTCCTTTCAAAATTATTTTTACTCACTTTCTTCCTATTTTCTTAGTTATTTATAATTGTTCTAGTTTTGTTATGGTGGTACTTCTACTTAACAGGTAACAGACTCAAAATTGGGTAAAGAAAACTAACTTTATAAATTTTATCTATGTAGTGCAGTACTCATTCCTAAAACTTCTAGACTACTTAGGTATTTCAGTTGTCTCTCAGAAACTTAAAAAAAAAAAATCATTGCATGTTGCCACTAATAGGCTTTTTCCTAACAGAAATCTTTTAAAATCTTACTGAAATATAAACCTGATGTAAATACTCTTATCAGCTCCTGACACATAGTAGATGCTAAAAATATTTGATGAATACATGAATAAATCAATAAGTATGTTCTATAATATAAGTTTTCAATTAATCTTGATCACATCACCAAGGCATAACTCTCATGGCTTTAACGTGAGTAAAGATGTTGCTAATATTTTCTCTTTCTAGTCATCTTGCAGGCATTTGCACACTGTACTTTTCTTGTATTTAAGTTTCACGTCTCCCCCAAGGAAAACATTTGCTCAGCCTCAGCCCCTTGCGCTTTCCTGTGAGACAGATCATTGAGGACCTTTCCTAGCCTGTCCCAGGCCACTCTCCCAGCCTCTCTCCCACTGCCCCTGAGCATGGGCCCCGGACCCGCTCCATCCTTAAAGTGACACTCCGCCAGCTCTTCCTCAAACATACCTAATTTCCTCCAAACTTTGCATCTTTATTGCTACTGAATCCGCTAAGCTCTCTCTTCTTATAAACATTCACTAACCCCCGATTCCATCTTTCCACTCCCAGGAAGCATGCGCTATGGCCTCTTACTTTCCTCCAAATTCAGGCACCATGAAAATCCCCCGCCATCCTTCTGTTGGCAGTGGCCATGCGTGCTTCTCTCATCTCTCTAAACAGAAACACAAAACCCTAGAAAAACTAGTTTGGTATTCGTATATAGGTATTCGGTATGTTTTAGTGTACAGAATCAGCTGATGTGCTCAGCTGGCTAATTAGCTCCTAATCGGTCCCATCTCTCCTCGCTGGAGCAGAGCGACGGTCATGGGCAAACCGCAGACCCCGCAGAGGCCGCCCTGCCGCCGGGTGCAGCGCCAGCCCTTCCCCACCCATCCGTGCCAAGGGACATTCCCACGTCTCCCTCATTTCTGGTATCTTCGGAATTACAGGCAGCCGAACCCTACGGAATCTCAGTTAATCCAAGTGGGAATATACTTCATTACACCAGCAAGAAGCCACATGCTGCAAGATTCGTGTATGATTTTTAAAAGAAAACCAGTTCCCTTTGCTAAGATGCAAACTGAAATTTGCTTTGTATTTTCAGCTTTTAGAATGTTATGTTTTATTTTTGGAGAGGCAGGCATTACAAACACCCCAAGTGATACTGTAATCTGCGTTTTGACACCAAAAGAAAACAAATATTAAATTATAACAAATTTTAAGTGCATCTTATTTTGACACGGACAGTCTTTTATACGGATTTAAAGAAATCAATCATTTATTTTTGTATTCAGGAAATCTGCTATACACGGAGAACCTCATTGCTTGAACTATCCTTCTCTTTGTACATAGATATTTTTATAAAATATTCATAGAAAATTGTTGCCTGTATAACTATGGCAATTCTCTTGAGTGATCCTGGGAGTTTTTCCGTCAATGAGCTCCATGCGGCGTTGGCAGCATGAGCTACGCTCCATAAATCAGACTAAAACCATTTTATGCTGTTTTTAAAATTACTGCTATCAACAAAACACATGAGCCTGAATTACTTAATCTATGCAGATGTTGTTAACTGCATTAATTATTTAATTCTGACAATAAAACTGCAGTTCCATTTGCCTAAATGCAGACCACACGGCGAATGTTTGAAAAGACATTTAACGATCCGACCACTAGATGGGAGTAGACAACTTTTTAAGCTACATAAGCACAGTATGGAAAGTGGTAGTTGCTAAACTTAGATGTAAGGTAATTCTAGGTTACTGGATTGCATTTCTAACCAAAGCTCATGAAATACCTTTTGTTAACCAGGGCAGGTTACATTAAAATTGAAGTACTTTCCTGGAGAAATGAAGTGATTCGAAGGAGCTTTCTTCTTCATTGCCAGCATAGTCATCTTTATAATTTCATGATAAACTATATAGAAACTCTTTTCTATCATTTTATTGACATGAAAACCAACTTTATACCAGGTAGACACTTGTTTGAAAAATTATATGGTCCCATAGGAAATGTGGTTGTATTTTTAAAATAGTCTTATTAACAACTAGAAATTAAAGGAATTGGATATATTATTGCTCTCTTAGTCTGCTAGTTAATTGATTACATCGTAGACATGTGTTGAATATAAAGCTTCCCCAATCAACATGTGCATAATGCAAAATGATATTATTTTTTTCATCAGGACATAGTGAATGGTGGCAGGTCAATGTAATCATAATTGGTTCTAATTAGCACTCTTCAAGCTGTTAATTTATTTCATTTTAACCTGTCTCTAAATCACCCAGGAAGAAAGGTAAAAACTGTTAGGAAATAGCAAGGATGTCCTAAATGTGTGGCTCTTTCAACTCGAATGAATATCCCCAAAGCTTAGGTTCTGAGTGTTTTTGTTTTTCTGGAGGGTTTTAAGTCTTTAGTCCTTTCTGAAATACAAGTTTATTTTAAATTGCAATATATATATATATATATATATATATATATATATATATATATATATATATATAATTTTTACCCAAGAAAAAGCATGTCATTGTGACAGTCATGCTCTTTTTGTTGTTGTTATCCTGATAGCTGCACAGGGAGTGAAATCATTAACTTGAGGCAAACGTCGCATTTTCTGTGGAAGCTTTGAGCTTTCTTACTTTGCTTTGTTTCAAGAAATGCTGGAAATCTCTCTAATTCGCTCCAGTTGTCTTTAGTGAGGCCTGCCATATATGTAAGATGAACATGAAACTGATTATGTTCTTTGCACAATGAAATTTGACATAAAAATTAGATATCTCTTTCTCTTACACATGTCAACTAGAAAAGAAAATCTTTCAAATGCATAGTCATACTGTCTAATAAATTGAAATCTCTATGATATTTTTCTAGAGAAAAAATCATGTGCACTGAGGTTCACTTCTATTTTTAAAATGTGAAATTTTCAATGACGACACATTGCAAAATGTCTAAATATAACAGCTGGAGTTATTCTTTCAAGTTTATTAGCAACCACATTTAAATCAGTATTTATGTTTATAATAATGCATTTTACCTTATTTCCAATTATTTCATATAGATTTCTCTTCAAATTTTGTGTCTCATAGCCTTTTTGTTTAAGAAATTATTCATAAATTTAATTTCTTATTCTAGGCTTCTATTGATCCTTTAAACACATTATTTCAATTTCATATCACAGTTATTATGCTAATAAATTTACACTAAATCTGAAAAATAACTATATTTGAACAAATATTAAATTTTATTCCTTTTATTTTTTCTTGGATTAAATATTACTCATTCTAATCTACAGAAAAATGCCAAAATAAAATGTAAATAAAGGCTTTTATGGAAATTTAAATAGTATTTTCAGTAACTGTTAAATATGCCTATTATCCCCTTACTTTGCAATAATATGTCTACCAAATGATGAGCAAGACAAAGTAGTCTTTGTAAAAAAAAAAAAAAGTGAGATTTCAAAGAAACATGTTCATATCAGGTTTTAATGTCTCAAGTATTCCATTTAAGAAAGTTGAATTATGTGGCAATACTACTTTATCAGTGGAGTTAACACTACAATTCTCCATTATACTTTAGAAATAAACATTTCCAATTAAACACATAATGTAAAAAATGCATATTAAATCAGCTTAGACTATCAAACATATCCCTTTCTGTAGTAAAATCCATTTTTATATGGTTTAAAATATTTAAAAGGTTGATACATTTATTTCAGAAAGACAAAAGTAACATCATGAGAAAAACTAAAAAGAAAATGTAAACTAAAAAGTAGTTCTGACATAATTTTCTTGTTTAGATGATCTTGATGACATATTTGCTACACAAAATACCTAACTTATAAACTATAACCCTGAATTAAAAGAAAAAAACTGGAAAGTAAAAACTTGCTATTAAATGGTGATTCCTCATTTCAATTTTTTACTAAAATAAAAACAATGCTATTTTCCAATACAGTGTTCTTTGTGTAACATTTCAATTTTAACATTTAAAATTATCTACTTAAATGAATGAACCATCTGAACAATTAGTAACATTGGATTCCTAATCAATTTGAAAAATTTTGTTAGAAAAACTTTTGTCAATGGTCTGTGTGATTAGATAGGAAGAATTATATTTTAGATTACTATTTATTTTATTATCATGTATAGGCTCTCATATGGTGTTAAAATTTTTATCCATTTTTGGTAGGATGCTATTGGCACATCCATAGCATTCTATATTTTCCAGTTAGCTGTTTGTTTATTATTTCTTCCTAGTTTCAAGTCAAATATATTTTAACAGAGACAATATTAGAATATATACACATATGTACACATTTTTGCAGTTAGATAAAAATTGAGATGTGTTCATCAAAGCCTCTATCTCTACCCATGTGTTCTAATTTATTGCCTCATAGCCATTTTTAAATACAACAATAATGCCAAATTGACCCTGCTGGGGGCAATCGCATCAGGTCACACGGGTTTGGCTCTAGTTTTGTTGTTTTCATAGTCGCCACTTTAGAAAATGTCACTGAGACAGCAAATCATCTTCAGTTGAAATATGCAAATTGCAAATATAACCACACAATAGCTGTGTGTGCAAATATAAGTGAAAGAAGGTAGGTAGGTGTGACAGCTTGCTGAAATATTGCTAGCATTTTACATACATTTTACATACATTTTATTTTCGTGAATGAAAGTTACATGTGTCATGGCCTGGGAACAGATCAAACACTTAAGCCACAGGCAGGAAATTCGGCTCCACCCTTTACCTGCTGTGAAGCCATCTGCAAACTCCTTGATCTTCGGAGGACCTCAGTTCTCTACCCATCCAATGAAGAAAGCACCACCTGCCCACTCTGCCACTCCTTTTGTCCCATTTTGTTCTAATCACAGAAATGTTAGAAGTATTAATTAAATCGGTTTGGCAAAAACATATCCAGCCTTGGGAAAAGGTGGGAGGGTAATTCTCTAAGGAAATACAACATGATGATATCAAAGAAAAAGGTCTTTAAACAAAGAAACTACATGTATTTGTGTGAAGTTAACAGCACTAGTATGTAGGCAAAGAAAGCAGTATTTAGGGAATCTGACTTGTCTGCACGCCAACCTGGAACTCTGGCAAGCCCCTTCATTATCACCAGTTAGTGCCATCTGATGATTACACAACTCCAATAACTAAATAGCTTAAGTTCTGTAAGTATTTTTGGCCAAAGCTTAAAATAAATCTGTTTGCTTTCATTTAAATTATTAGCAAAACTGTGTATCATAAAAAGGTAGACTAAAAAGCATTGTCTTCCTGCTTTTGCTGTTGGTTTGTGGCAGATGTGAATTCTAATTTGTCTTTTCTCTTTAATGATAATTATAATACATAAATTTAGGAACTTGCCTATAGCTAAAAGCTGACCTACATGGTTTCCTACTGTGCATTTTAAAATCAGAAAATTTATATAAAATTTGATTTTTCACAATGGCATATGTACATTAAAAATATAGTGCAGCTATAATTATTAAAATTAAAACTTCAACCAAAGTGTAAATCAAATATACAATAGCCACATAAAAAAAAATCACAGAAGGTAAGACATGTATAGTTGTCTCACTGGCCATCTTCATTTACCCAGTCAAGATATAAATAATACGAAGCCCTAGTTTGTTGAACAGACAATAATTAGTGAAAGTGATCGTCTCTTGCCTTCAAAATGAAATATACAGCTAATTTTTTTATAGCTTGAGAATGTAAAAAACACACACATCAATTCTGTACTGGATTATATTTTAGGGTTACAATAAACATATCTCACAGAAAAACCTTACTCAAATGACAGAGCTGAGTGTGACTGAGAAACGGAGCGCAGGCGGAAGTCCAAGTGGACAGACACAAAGCTGTGGCCTCAGCATTTGCAAAGCGAGTACAACAAGCCTCTCCAAACAAGCTTATTTGACTTGGGCATTTTCCAAGTTTGCTTAACATAAACTACACTTTAATTCCGGAATAATCAGCCAGAGGGAATGGTTTTATAGTTGACACGTAAGGTTTGAAATGCTTGGACTTCCCGCACCTAGGGGTCCACATCCCTGCGGCGCTCCTTCGCACCCCGCACGTGTTCATAGACCCATGTGTGAGGGGTTTTCCGCAGAGGAAGCGCCCGAAACAAGAGCGCTGGCCGCTCTGTGTGAAGATCCCAGTGCAATTTTCCTAAGAACAGAGTGTGAGGCTCATGAATGGCTGCAGCTTCTGGGAAGCTTGCCAGAAACCTGGGGCAACAGAGAGTGTGGCTTTGCTCTAAAGGAGATTAAACTCCCTATTTAAAAGCTCCCTACACTCCGCCATTGTGAGGGTTACACTCATTATTTTTTCCGTGTTAGACGGTGAGTTAATACACATGCCTGAGATGCAATATCTTAATTCTCCTCTGCCTCCCTGTCGGACTGAGTTGGTGGACTTGCCATCGCACTCAGCATTCAAGGTTATTGATTTTCCAGCAGCACACACGAAATGCTATTACAGGGGAAATACTGTATGCGCTGGATGGGTAACCACCTAAAACGCAAAAAGTGACCCATAGCAGTTAGCTCAGTGAGAATATAAAAATGAATACTTGTTTTTAAAGCTAAAGCAATGAGGTTAATTTCCCTGTGAATCATTGATTTGCATGTGTTATAATTATGGTCCACAGACCCTCAATATCACCATTTGTCACAAGGACTTGGTAAGACAATATAAATGATTTAACACTGAATAAATTTTTGAGCTTATCGCCTATTGTGCACTAGTCAGTGTAGTTTTATTTACATACTTCAAGGAATTCGATTGATAGTAAATACCTTTTTCTAGCTTATCTCCTTTAAGTATTGATCAAAGTAACCCTTATTTCTTTAGGTAAGATACTTGTGTTATAGGAACATCTAATATTTATGAAATTATTCAGACACAGAGAATTTGAGATGCAGCTTAATCAGGAACGATATTTTTGCTAATAACTTTTTTATTCTTTAAAAAAATCAATGTTATAATTGATTTACAATATGATATTGCAATGTTTATCATGGAATAAATATGGTAGAGGCTTTCAACATCCTTTTTTTCCCAATTTTAAATAAAGTTTACTAAATTATTTGCCTGTGGAATAATGCAATGTCATGTCAATTTATGGAATCCTTATGACCTACTGACATAATGGATTTAAATGGTTTTTTTGAAAAATACAAAGTACTGCAAAATTATTAGATATTCATTTTTCCAATCCTAGAATATGTTAAAATTAGCAGTTTTTGAAGCAGCTAAAAGAAAGAAGAAAATTAAACATAAAATATTCATTGGAAAAGTACTCCAAATGAATCATTAAATTATAAAACAAATTATGACAAATATAGACTATATTTAGCATTGGAGGTCTTATGAAGGATTAATGATGCAATTTGATTTTCCAGCATGCTCAATTTTGTGATTTTCCAAACTCTGAAGTCAATTTTGTGATTATAAAAAATATTAGACATAGAATTTTAGAAAATATAGTGGTGCTCCATACTATTATTTTTAAAAATTGGTTGGATGTCACAGCAAAGTCAAGAGCTCTGAATGCAAAAGACTGTATCAGTCTCTGTTCTTCCCTTTCATTAACATACAAAAGGCTGAAGATATAATTATTCACAGGTGGCATAATTGTCCACATAGAAAAACAAACAGCTAGAGTTCTTAAAAAATTTTACTGAGTTTGTTTCATTAAGATTTTTAATATAAAACCCAGTTGCATTTCTATAACACAAAAAGCTCTACTAACCAACACTGTTAGACAATGTAATTTTAAAAGAATGCCATTTATAGTTACATCAGAAATAAAGTACCTAAAGAATATTAACATGTTTGTTTCTGAAGAAAATTAAACTGCCTCACTGGGATAAAATAAGACAAATAAATTGAGGCATGCACCAGATTTGTAAATGAGAAAATACTATTACAAGTAAATGTCAATATTCCCCTGATTTATAAATTTGATATATGTTATATCAAAATGCCTATCGTTTATTTTGTGGATTTTGTCAAGATGATTTTAAAGTTTATGTGCACAACAAAATACCAGAATTTTCCAAAACATTCCTGTGAAGACAGGAAAGGGTTATTGCTTCATAAAATATAAATTATTATAGATATATAGAAAATAAGACAGTACTTACCAAACTAGAAAATATCAAGAATTAGAATAGAAAGCCAATTTACAATTTACAAATATATGGATTCTTGATTTATCACAAAGGTAGCCTTGGTTCTGTATAAATTAATAAGCTTCTTATTACCAGTTTTATACTAAATAGCTTTACAGCAAAAGCTGTTTTAAGCATTTTTGTGTGTTCTAGTGAGAGATATCAACCAATGATTAGTTATCTTTCAGATTTAGAAATTTTTATAATAAATTCCTGTCACATCATTTTTACTTAAGATAATTCACAAGATAGATCAATCTTAACTGTATGGAAATACAACAAATGCAAGACTCTCACCAAATGGCTCTACAAGTTTTAGAAGAATATACTATGCTTCCCATCGGAAGTTTTCTAGTCCACATAATGTAGCCCAAACAACTTCAAGCTTCATCTATTTATCTTTGTTTGCATACTCCCTCTGGAATTATTATATCAACTTATCAATCAAAGACAGTTGAAAGGGGGAAATCATTTATTTACTCATTTTCTCAAGCCCACTAATTGAGACATTTTCTCTAAATTTGCTTGCATTTTGGGGGTTCCTTACTCTTTTTCATTTCTTATTTATTAAAATGTATCTAACATAAAACTCTTCTAAATTTTATCAATATGCTAGTATTAGTGTGGAAATGTTGACTTTATTGATTGTTTTATTGAAGGGGAAAATTGTTTTCCATGGGCTAAACACTCAGTGTTTTACAGGCAGTAACATATTAAATTTTCAAATCAAACCTGTGAGTTAGATACTATATCCCCATTTATTTAGTCAATAAATATCACTATCCCTTTATATGTCACACACAGTTGCCACCCTCATTTTACGTACCAGGTTGTGTAAGAGATGCATATTAAATAAAAATTACAAGAATAAATAAAATTGTTTCTGGGGGTTACCTTAGGGAAGGATTTTATTAAAGAATTTATGATTGAGATGAAAACTGAACAATTGTTAAGCAGAGGCTAATGTAAGCATTCTAGGCAGAGGGCATTGCGTGTATGAAAGCTCTGTTTCTCAAACAGTGTTTCCAGAGCAAAGTATGCCAGTCCATGGTCAGTAGATATTTCATCGCATTTTCAAAATGAAGCATAATAGAAGTATGGGGTAATATCAGGTCTTGTTTAGCTAATAAATGATGCAGAGTATGAATGACTTGGAAGTATATTTACTGTTACAATAAAATATTTGGTTTGAGCACATGTGAACAACCCAAGCATTTGTTTCCTTGAAAACATTTGTTTCAGCAGAAAATTTGGCTTTCATATTTGTATGCGAGTTTCCAAATTGGTGTCCAATTGTAGCAAAGTAAGCATTTGGTTGGTGACAGGATAGCCAAATGTTCCCGCACATGTTTATAGAAGCCTGGGGACTCTACTGAGGTCCAAAGCGTCGTACTATGTTTTTACTGGTTGTCTGATTAATGACTTGCCATGTAGGAGTGCAATTAGAATCACCCAGACTTCCATTTAAAGGGAAATAAAATTTCACAGAAACTCTCCAAGAGTCTTCCACAGTGCTAATAAAGGACATTGATATTTTCCTTGGATTCTGAAACTTTTAAGAAACAGAATACATAGTGCAGACAATAACTATGTTATATTATTCATATATTTATTTATTACCCATAAAAGTGCTTTTAAAGATTCCCTAAACATAGATCTCGGAGGTCAGAATAGAATATGATAAAACTAGGGTTATTATTTATTTAAATTAACAAAGAATTGTGTCTAAAGCCTCCTTGTATCTTCTACTGTTTATTAATACAAGATATTCAAGTTTAAAATTTTTTTGAAATCTAGAGTAACATTTTGGAAAATTGTGGAAAGTGACAGTTTGTCCCCCAAATCTAGTCTCTCATTTTTTCTTAGCATATGAACACTCAGTTAGACATATTCTCCAGGCTTCCTTGTGACAAGATGAAATCATGAGATTAATTTATCACCAGCATGATATGAAAGGGAGTGATGAAACTTCCATGTAAACAGATTTATAGAAAATCAATGTCTTAGTTTTCTTTTTTCTCCTACCCACAAGCTGGTACATGGATGTGACAAGAAATCCAGCACTGCCATGAAGTCAAGAAGAATGCCATAGGTGGTAGGGTAACAGCACAGTGAGTTATTACATGAGAAGTCATCTCCTTTAGCATAAATATTGTACTTTGGACTCTCTTTACCATAATAGCCTAGAACTTAACTATTATAGTTAAAATCTTTTCAATCAGGTTTCCAGGTAAGTAATTTTGGAATAATGGAAGTGTCTCATATAGACAATGAAGATTATTCATCAGGTATAAACATAACTAATATTATGTAAAAGCATAAACATGTTGCTGATATCAGTCCTTACTACTGAGGTAAATAAATCTCAGAGATACATCTCTACCCAAAAGATCTTTCTTTATTCAAGTTCTCAGCTGAATGAAGAATATTTAGTTTTTTAAAAAAATATATTTTTATTGATTTCTGAGAGGAAGGTAAAAGAAGAAAGAATGAGGACCTGAAAAAGTATTCAAATGAATACTAAAAAAATACATATAAGTAAATGAAAATAATACAATGCATCAAAATATGAGAGATGTACCTAAAGTAAGTCAGCGGGCAAAACATAGCACTAAATGTCTCCATCACAGAAAATAAAGAATTCAAATCGAAAGTCAATCTTCATATTTTAAGAACTGGAAAGAGAAGAGGAAAATAAACCTAAAGATGGCTGAGAATAAAGAATAATTTGAAAATAAGAGCAGAAATCAACCAAATTAGAAAATAAAAAAATATAAGTGAAATAAGAGCTGATTATTCAACAATATTAATATCATTGCCCCCCAGCAAGACTGACAACGGTAAAAAGAGAAAAAACAAACGACCACTATCAGAAATGAAGTGGGATATCACCACAGATCCTGCAGTTATTCAAAGGGTAAAAGATACTTCTTTAAATAACTTTAAAGTCACAAATTTGACAACATAGCAGAAATGAACTAATCTCTTGAAAGAAATGAAAAATATCAAAAGTGAGCCAAGAGGCAACTGTTGACAGTTCTCACTGTCATTCTTCCAACACTTCCATGTACAGTTTTCACAGTCCTCAGTCAGCTACTCCGAGGCTAGTTTTTGGGAGTAGCAGAGTGAAAAATAACAACAGAAACTAACTCAGAGGGTTTTAAAATATATATAGAAGCTTGAAGGAGGTATACTTGAGAAAAATGAAGAGGAAATTATTGATAATACAAAAACAATTTGATAGGGGCAAACTTAAAAATATACAAAACTTTACATATATTTCTAAGATTCAAACATTTCAAAGCAAATGTGTTCTATTTGTTTTCTTAAATCTTAATGACATCTATTCTGAAATGTTTAAGATAGTTATGACCTATACTTTGCTTAATTAATAAATTTACCTAAACAAGATATTTCTCAGGTTTAGATGTATTAGAGAATGAATTATGTGGACTCCTGAGGTCTTCTGTGGAGGTATCAAGAACATTTACTGTGTATATCTGGCCAAGAGTAAGTTATTTTTAGTTCAATGACTACATGATCATTTATACCAGCAGGTTGGAATGACTATGTATATTATTACATTAACATGCATTCAAATTCTCAAATACTTATACTTGGAAAAATTTAAAAATTTAAGACAAAAAATAATAAGAAAGTGAGAAAATTTGTTATATTGCTGACAACTGTAAGTTGCCCAGGAAATTATGCCTTAAAATTGCCTAGCAAATGAACAAAGATGCTTGTCAAATTAGCACAAAGAATATAAAGAAATAAAATTCCAAGTCATAGATTGAACACAGAATCTTTATTATTGACTAAATATCAATTTGGTATCTTTCTTTATAGTGAGTGCTGTTTAAAGCATCAATTCTTATTGCACAATGAATATCTTGGCTAAATTAAATATTATTTTTATATTTTAATTTATACTAGAGACCTGGTGGACAAATTCATGAATGGATGGGGTTCAGCCGGCCCGCCCCATCAGGGCTGATCGGACTGGGCTGGCTGGTGGGAAAGCAGGTGGTTGGCTGGCCAGCCCCACCCCCTGGTCAAAGTTCTGGTGAAAGGGACAATTTGCATTAAAGCCCTTTATTATATAGGCTAAGCCTTAATCTTAATCTTCATATGTATTTAAAACAAAAAATATTAAGTAAAACGTAAATTTAATAGATTAGTAACAGAAGTTTGATAACCCTTATTCTTTCAAAATGTGAATAACCAAGTAGCAAGTAGCAAAGGTAACCAAAAAGTTTATATGCTTTGATATCTGCTTGCCCCTTCTTACACAGCCATAGAATCCTTTTTCTAAATAAGATAACACTCATAGGTTTCAAGGATCAGGACAGGACATATTTTGTGGGAACCACCATTCAACCAATTGCATTACTTAATCTTAAATGTGTGATACTAATACATTTTTGAGAGATATTCCAACTTTCTTCTAAGTGTCCATACATTTTTAGTTGTATTATGTTTTCAGTATTTTGAAAATTATTAAAGATAAAGAAAGTAGTCAACTTCAGTTTTTTGCTATCTGGGTTTCTTCATATGCTAGCATGAAACAAAACATGTATTCAAGAAAACACAGGCAGGGAGACTATTCTGGAGGCCATCGCCATAATTATCAAGGCAGATCAGAGATGATGTTAGCTTACACCAGGGGACAGCAGTGGAGGCAGTGAGGCTGCTGAGCTCTATAAATGAATTACATTATATAGGTGTCAACACAATTTCTTGATAGGTAAGTGGGGTTATTACATAGAACATTATAAGAGCAGTGATGCAAAATCTTTCTTCCAAAACAACTATATACTGTGGGCAACAACAGTTTCTCTCTTCTCTATCATTTACTTCAACACTTACAAAGTGCTCAATAATCTGAATGAGTGAATCAATGGATAATTTTATCAATCTAATAAAATTAAACATGTGAAAGTTATCAAATGAAAGCCAACCTACATATTCTTTAATAATGCTACAAAAAATGATCAGGTAAACTTTTGTATTTAGTAGCAAGGAGTTTAACATAATATGTAATGTGGAAAAGTTTTCAGAAACAATTTAAGTGATGAGTGGTGTTATAATATGAATAGGTGATGGTAACTCATAGAGCATATGTATGAAGGCTAAAGTAAACAGCAATAATAAAAAATAATTTCTTGAGAAGAAAAGTTCTTCAGAAACACTATTATTCAACATACCTTACTTACATAATTAAAACTCATAAATAGGATTTGTTATTCTTATAAGGAGTGTACAACTAATCCAACATTATAAATTTAAATTAGGAAATTTATAAATCTGTGAATACTATATGAAATATTTTGTATTTTTACATATGTAGTTTGGTGCATTACCACATTATTTTGATTTGTTATGATATCTGATTAAATAAACGACAGCTTCTTGTTGATTAGACTTTATTTGTGAACTTGGCTAGGCTATAGTACCCAGTTATTTTAATCAGACATTGACCTAGGTATTGTTGTAACCATATTTTGTAGATGTGGTAAACATCTACAATCAATTGACTTTAAGTAAAGGAAATTACATTTCATAGTGTGGTGCATCTCATCAAATTCAGTTGAAAGTCTATGAGCAAAATCTGATGTTTCATGGAGAAGAAATTCTGCCTTGAAACTGCAGTAGTAACACTCACCTAAGTTTTTAACGTGTCAACCTGCCCTACAGATTCTGACTTACTCACCAATGCCCACAATCATGTAAGCCAATTCTTTATCCTATATAATAGAGAGCTAATGTGTTAATTAGACGAAACATCAGAACAATCATCTGGACAACCTTCCAGACGAAGCTGGGGCTGTGAGGGCTGAGCTCCTTGCACGAGTTTCATGCATTGAGCCTCTAGTAATAAAATAAATCTGTATCTATATATGTATATGTATTTAAGGATATTGACCAGCACCCTACGGTGAGGCATTAATCACATAGAAGTTAAATTCAAAGTTATGATAAGTGATGAAGACAAAGGAAACCATTAGCAAATGCTTGGTGAGATGGTGCCACACTCAAGCTCTAGAATTAGATAGCCTCTGTCTAGATTCTGGTCCTGTAAATTACAGGGGCTTTTGGGGAAGCTACTGACTTCTCAGAATTCCAGTTTCTCATCTTAATGATGTTATTAATGATTCCTACCTCAGGAAGTATTGCAAAAATTTAATGAGGTCCTGGAAGTAAAATGTTAACACAATGTCTTGAACATAGAAAACACATAATAAATTTAGTGGTAATTATTACTCAGTTTTAATTATGCCACTGAAGGCACAGAGAGAAATAAAAAGATAAAAATCTGGTTTAAAATATCTTATTGAATCCCAAAGGTGGGAAATCAATGCCAGAAATTTACATAAAACTATTTCTAATTGATAATGATATACTCCAAAGAAACTACCAACAAAACAAGAAAGGCCACTGCCTAGAACATACTTGCCAATTTTATCTCTGATAAAGGTTTAATCTCCAACATTTACAGGGAACTCCTACAGCTTAACAAAAAGAAGATAAACAATCCAATCGAAAAATGGGAATGGACCTAAATGATCACCTTTCTAAAGAGGACATATAGAAGGCCAAGAGAATATGAAAACATACTGAAAGTCACTAATCATCTGAGAGATGAAAATCAAAACAACAATGAGGTACCATCTCACACCTGTCAGAATGGCTATCGTCAACAAGTCAAGAAACAATAAGTGCTGGAGAGGATGCGGAGAAAAAGAAACACTCGTGCACTGCTGGTGGGAATGCAGACTGGTGCAGCCACTGTGGGAAACAGTATGGAGTTTCCTAAAAAAAAATTAAAAATGGAACTCCCATTTGACCCTGTAATCCCACTTCTAGGACTATATCCCAAGAAACTGGAAACTCCAATCAGAAAGGATATGTGTACTCCTAAGTTCAGAGCAGCATAATTTATAATAGGTAAGATTTGGAAACAAAGTGCCCATAAGCAGTGAATTAGAAAACTATGGTACATCTATATAGTGAAATACCATGCTGCTGTAAAAAAAAAAAAAAAGGAAGTAATTCTTACCATTTGCAATAACACGGATGGAACTGGAGAGCATTATGCTATGTGGAATAAGTCAATCACAGAAAGATAAATATATGATCTCACTCATTTATGGAATATAATGAACAACATAAACTGATGAACAAAAACAGAACCAGAGTCATAGAAGTATCGAATAGACTGTCCAACCTATGAGGGAAGGCGGGGGGTGAAGGGATAAGAGATCAACCAAAGGACTTGTATGCATGCATTTGAATATAACCGATGGACACAAATCGGGGAGGGGAGGTGAGGGCATGTGCTGGTGACAATAAAGAACTTAAATTATTTTTAAAAAGATATATTCATAGGAGGGAAGGTAAAGGCTACTCACACACACACACACACTGAGTGGCCAGATTATCATGACCACCCCATCAGTACTTCGTTGGGCCACCTTTTGCCTTCAACACTGCAGTGATTCTTCTTGGCATTGACTCCACAAAATGTTGAGAGACAATTCGAGGAATCTGACACCATGCCTGATGAACAGCACTATCCGGTTCTGTGAGATTTGATGGTTGTGGAACCAGCTGCCTGATGGCTCTTTTAACTTCGTCCCACAAATGCTCCATTGGATTGAGGTCTGGTGATTGTGGGGGCCACCTAAGCAAGTCTCCCTCATGTTCTTGAAACCACTCCTGTGCAATACGAGCACCGTGTCATGATGCATTGTCTTGTTGGAAGAACCCATCTCCATTGTGATACGCCATCAACATGATAGCATGAACTTGATCAGCAACGATACTTAGGTATGTTGTGCTATTCAGATGTTGTTTCACATGAATTAAAGGGCCTAAATGATGCCAGGAAAACATGCCCCAAACCATAACACTGCCCCCAGCAGCTTGAAGGGTTGTACTCATGTATGTGGGGTAGATGCTTTCACGCTGTTTCCGCCAAATTCTCACTCTGCCATCTGCATGATGGCACGAGAAAGGTGATTCATTGGAGGATATGACTTTTATCCAATGCACAACTGTCCAATTCTTGTGTTCCAGTGCAAATTGGAGATATTTTACCTTGGTAACTGCAGATAGCAAAAGTGTTCAAATGGGCCTTGGGCTTCCATATGCCATATGATGCAGTGCATGGCTAATTTGCCTGCAAACGTCAGGAGATCATAATAATGTGGCCACTCATGTTCAAATATATTCCACGTTCAAAAGCTGTTCAATTGCGTTGTTCACCCATATCTTCAGAAAAAAACACTTCTACCAGGTAAACAACCTGCTTCCCTATTTATAATGGTCTGGCCCTCTAGCAACTTCAGTGCGAAATTACCTACAAATGTCAGGTGGTCATAATAATCTGGCCACTCAGGGAGTGTGTGTGTGTGTGTGTGTGTGTGTGTATAAATTCATGCACTGGGGGGGGTGTTCCTTAGCCCAGCCTGCCCCCTCTCACATATTGGGAGCCCTCAGGAGGTGTCCTACTGATGGCTTAGGCCCAATCCCTGATCCCCTTGGGTAGCGGGCCTAAGCCACAGTCTGGCCTCCCTTTGTGAGAGGCCACCAGGCTAATCAGGGGAAGGCACCAGCCATATCACCCCACTGATGCAGCTACTGCCAGTCACTGCAGTCACCAAGATGTTTTCATCAACACCAACTCCAGTTCCTTCACCATGAAAAAATGACAACTTTCTTTAGGCATTTTCAAGATGTGTCTTTCAAAAACATGGCATTTCTTTCTTTCTTTTTTTATCCTCACCTGAGGATATGTTTGCATTGATTTTTAGAGAATGTGGAAGAGAAGGCAAAAACAGAGAGAAACATCAAAGTGAGAGGAACACTTTGATTGGTTGCCTCCTGCATATACCCTGACCTGGGCTCCAGCCAGGGAGGAGCCTGCAACCTAGGGACATGTCCTTGGTCACAACTGAACCCAGACCCTGCAGTCAGCAGGCTGAGTCATTATACACTGAGCACAACCGGCTAGGGCAGGATATGACAGTTCTTAGCCCTCCAGCTGTGGACCTTCATTTTATTTCTCCAGGAGTGTGGTGGAAAAACCCTAGATCACCTTTTTGGATTCTTATTGCCCAAGTTACTAAGAATATTATCAGTGGCATACAGGGAGCTTAGCCAATGAGCAGTAAGAAAAGGTGTTTCCTCTGTACTTCATTCTGATCACCGGCTCCACCCCTGCCCAGGCCTGTAAGCTCTGGCCTAGGCTGCAGGCCTGGGCAGGGGACACCCAAGCCCTTCTGATCACCGGCTTCACAGAGCCCAGGCCTCTGTGATCACCAGCTCTGATCCTGCCCCCTGCCATTGCCAGCTCTGCCCTTGCTCACTGGAAGCCTCTGGCCAATGCTGCAGACCTGGGCAGAGAACTCCCAGACCCCTGCTTTGAGGGCTCCACCTGTGCCCAGACCCCTGTGATTGCAGGCTCAGGCCCTGCCCCTCTGATTGCTGGCTCTGCGGCACCCAGGCCTCTGCAATCCCTGGCTTTGATCGTGCCCAGGCATGAGGCCTCTGGCCCAGGCCTTATGCCTGGGTAGGGCACCCTCATACCCCTCTTATCACTGGCTCTGCCCCTGCCCCCTCTGATCACTGGATCCAGCCTTGCCCATGCCTGAGGCCTCTGATTGCCTGTTCTGCCCTTTGGGTCACCTGCCTCCCCTGCCACCTGCCTGGCTAACAGGCTTGATCACTTCAGTGGCAGGGCTGAGCTAGACTGGGCACCACCATCTTGTGACTATGGACACCGTCATCTTGTGGCTATGGGGAAGGCCGTCTTTGTCACAGAGTGATGCCTAATTTGCATATTACTCTTTTGTTAGATAGGATGTGGCTATGGGCACTTCCATCCTTGTGTCCATTGGGACCACCATCTTGTGGCTACGGTGGCAGCAATCTTGTGGCTATGGGGAAAGCCATCTTGTGCCCACATGGGTGGCCATCTTTGTCATGGAGTGATGCCTAATTTGCATATTAATCTTTTATTAGATAGGATATATATATTCATTCTTTGGATGAGGAAAAACATCAAAACCCAAATTATCTTGGAAGTCAGATTAAAAATCAAAGAAGTAAAGAATGAATTTAAGAAATGTTTTCTGAAGAACTCAAGATAATATTAAAATTAAAAATATTGAAGTGTGAGAGAAACTTTTCCTTTCAGCTTACCTTATATTACAAGTATGTGTTGTTATTTTTGAGGGGGAGCAATAATCTTGCCAATAAAACGAAATAAATCCATGGTCTTTTCTAACAGGGGTCACTCACTTTTCCAACACAGTTTGCTATTCCTTTTCAGCAGTCACTGGAAACATGTGGTAGGGGCAAGTAGAGTATAGGCAATCAAATGCACGAGGTTGGCTATGGGGATGGTCTGATCTTGTATGGGACAAGAATGTATTGCTGCTTGCTTTAATGAGGGGAGGGGGAAGCTACAAATAAGTTAATTCCACATGATTGGTACAAATCAGAGACCAGAGACAAGGGAAGCCCTGGAGAAGAGGAGGTCAAGCATGGCTTCTGATCTGTTACCCTTTCCCACCAAACGTGACATGAGGCCATTGTTGACCCAGCCATTGGACTTAAAATGGAGTTATATCTGGAACTGGGTGTGCTAATGACTTTGCCAGACTATACCATCCTCAAGGAATTATGGTTCCAGTATCTGAGAACTGCAATTAAGTTTTGCAAAGGATTTTCCAAAATGTAGTTTGTATGTGAAATGAATGCCTTCTTTAATGTTTCTTTTAAATCTTCTCAGTTTTTCTGTTCTACACATAAATTTCATAGTGTAACTGTCTCAATATTTTAACAAATCTATTTTTATATTTTCAGTTTTATAATGAAATATACCAAACTGTTTTATCATTGTGGTATCTTTTTCTATGCAGATTTTTTGCTAATAAAATAGTCACAAAGTGATCATATAAATCAACTTTAAATCATACCTGGAGTTTGTTTTATTAGTTTTTGGCTTTTTTGTTGTTGACATTACTTTTGAAGGTTGCTCTTTCAACCCCCCCAAAGTCCTTCAGTTCTGTAAGGTTTTACTAATGAAAAAACAAAACAAAACAAAACAAAAAAACAAACAATAGTGACATCTAGCAGTTTGTCACATAAAAAAGGTACATTTGGGTATAGTTGCATGAGTTCATTAGAAAAACAACACATTTTTCCTGCCTCTTTGCCTCTTTAGAAAGTGTTAATATGATCTGCCTCCATGTAGAGAAAACCTTGCATAATTATTTAAAACACTGCAGATAATTTCAACCTGTTCAGGCTTCAGCACCCTTACCAGGATGCTACCACTTTCCACCCCACACACTTCACCACACTTGGTTCCAAAGCCCCATGACAGGTGTTACCATCACTTCCCTACTGTCTCATCATTCCCTAGTACTTTTGTTGTGAATTGTTCCAAAGCAGAAACATAACCAATAAGAGAATCCCAGTCTCTTAAAGGACAATCTGAGTGTAACATAGTGGCCATCACTTGAATTCCAGCAGTCTCATCTCTTCATTCTCAGAAGACAAAGGTTGTTACTGAAAACCAACAAAAAAAAGAAAGTACATTCTGAAAGGGCTATTTCACTAAATGAATCCCGGAGACAAACCACACTATTTCAATTCCCTTCAAAATTACGATATACGCATCCAAGATTTGTTTCCTCCGCATACCAAACACATTTTATCCAAGGCCAGGAGCATCATATTTTTTCTTTCTTTTCTTTCTCATAGTTATCAAAGAAGATGTTAGAAATTAATGCTTTCTGGTATAAAACAATGTATGCAAACTTGCTGTTTGATACGCAATGTGGGAATCTCTCCCACCATCTTGAGGACAGTGTATAGTCTTCAGAATTTCATTGGTTATGTCTCTGATAATGGGTTTGTATTATATAACTATTGTAGTGATCATGCTGTGTAACAAACAGTTCCAAAATTCCAATGGCTTTTAAAAAGTATCACTTTTTTTTTTTTTTTTTTTTTTTACAGAGTCTGTGAGTTAGGGCAGTGATTTTCAAATGGTGTGCTGCAAGAATTTTTAGAACATGTGATACCCTACTATTTAGTCAGGGACACTGACCTCTTTTCCCTCAGATTGTCAAATTAAAAAAAAAATCAATAGCCAGCACTACAATAGCAGTCCAGTGTGAATGAATCAATAGATATCTTTTGTCATATCTGCAAAATATTTTTTTTGGTGTGTCACAGAATTTTAGGAATTGTTTTATATGTGCCATGAGATAAAAAAGATTGAAAAAAAATCACTGTCTTAGGTGGGCAGCTCGGTGGAAGGCAGCAGGTCTCTATTAGAGGAGCCCCATGTGGCTCTCATTCTGGGAGAAGCAGCTACAGGAAGCAGTGAATCTTATAGTGAATGGCAGAAACACAAGTAGACAAGAAACCTTGCAAGCACACTGAGGCCCCTTTTAGATTTCCCCTGTCAAATGGGGTAGGAATGTATATTCTACCCACAGTGTAATATGCTAAAAAATGGAGAGTAATAACAGAATTGTGGGGGCCCTAACTGGTTTGGCTCAGTGGATAGAGCGTCGGCCTGCGGTCTGAAAGGTCCCAGGTTCGATTCTGGTCAAGGGCATGTACCTTGGTTGTGGGCACATCCCCAGTAGGGAGTGTGCAGGAGGCAGCTGATCAATGTTACTCTCTCATCGATGTTTCTAACTCTCTATCCCTCTCCCTTCGTCTCTCTGTAAAAAATCAATAAAATATATTTAAAAAAAGAAAGAATTGTGGGGGAAATGAAACCCATTTCAGGGGGTATCTCCAAATTGTTGTACCCTACTATTACACACTGTTAAATCACTCAGGAAGGAAATGATTTCTCCTAGATTTTAGATACAATATAATCTTATCTTATGTTATAAAAACATTTCCACTTTAGATAAAATACTTAATCAAACTTTAGTATGACAACAGTAACATTTAATAAAAGCAGTGTTCTAATTTTATGAAGAACTTTCTTACATCAAGACATCTAAACACTCCTTGAACTCTCAGCCAACAAAATCTAGTGTGTGTGTGTGTGTGTGTGTGTATGTGTATACATACTAGGGGCCCGGTGCACAAAAATTTGTGCACTGGGCGGGGGGAGTCCCCTCAGCCTGGCCTGTGCCCTCTCACAGTCTGGGACCCCTCTGGGGATGTCCACTGGCTGGTGTGCCTGGCTAGCCTGGGTGAGGGGCTGATAGCTGTTTGCAGTCTGGCCAAGCTCCCTGTGGGGACTCTCACCCCATGGGGATGTGGGAAACCTGGGTGAGGGGCTGAGGGCTGTTTTCAGGCTGCCCACAGCTCCCATTGACCCTTGAGGCTGTCCACCTAGGAAGCGATCGGTGGTTGGGGCACACATGGGGAGGCTTAAATCCTCCCCGTGTGTGCCCCTGGCCACCTGATGGCTTCCCAGGCCCCATCCTTGGGGCCGGCCAGCTGGTCCCACCCCCCGGCTTCCGCCTGGGAAGCCATTGAGTGGCCAGGGGCACACACAGGGAGGCCACACATGGGGAAGCCCGTGTGTGTGCCCGCAATGATTGATCCCAGGCCGCAGCCTCGGGGCTGCTGCTCCTCCCACCCTGCTCCTCCCTCCCATGGCTTCGGCCACTGGCCTGCTCGCCTTTCGCTTCCTGCGCTACAGCTAGACCCGGTGTGTGGCTTCTTAGGGAATGCAGCCTCTGCCATCTTGGCTAGGGTAATTTGCATACAGCAGATCTGATTGGCTGGTGGGTGTGGCTTATGAATCCCAAAGGGATGGTCAATTTGCATATTACACTTTTATTATATATATAATTTGTATATATATATATTTTTTTTTCAGGGTGGATAAATAAAGGCTGAATACAAAACTTTTGAGGAGTGTGAGATAACTAAGTCATTCAACCTGAGAAGAGCATTAAACTGCATAGAACTAAATATAAAAACATTGCCTAATGAATGGAGAAAAATGTTTGGGGTGATATTAAATGAAATTTTTTATTATTATCTAAATCAGGTAATCCTCTAGAATTCATATTCTATACAGTGCTCTTTTGGGTTCCTTGAACATGTGTGTGTGTGTGTATGTGTGTGTGTGTGTGTGTGTGGTGGGGTTGGGATGGGGAAGTTACTCTCACAATAACAACCAATTCTCAGACACCAGCAGGGTGTCAAAGAATTTAACTCTCTTATGATGTCTATCTGGAAATAGCATCAGATTCCATAGGTTAAAGTTTCAGTCCTCCAAGACTGTCCCACAGCCACTACAGATGCCAGTAGCAAAACTTTTGCTACCTGTACTACTTTTAACTAACCAGCTATAAATCAGGTTCCCAGGACCCCCTCTTTGGGTTCAATTAGGTAGAGAAACTCAGAGACCTCAGGAACTTGGATTACCTATTTATTCTAGGAAGATCCGACTTGGAGACAGCCAGACGTTGGAAAGAGCCAGGTGGACGCGATCCATGGGGCAAGGTAAGAGGAAAGGGCCTGGAGCGTCCAGCTCTTTCTCAGTGAGCCATTCTCCCCAAATCGCTATGTTTACCACCTGGAAGCTCTCTGAGTCCTGCCATTTGGAATGTTTTCTAGTCTTTATTAGATAAGCAGGATTGATTAAATCATTGGTTATTGGTGGCTGAACCTAATCTGTAGGCCCCACTCTTTCCAGAAGGTCGGGAGGTGGCACTAAAGGCTTAAACCCTCTAGTCACAGGGTTGGTTCTCCTGGCCAGCAGGCCCACTTTAGGTAGAGGTCCCAAAGTCCCCTCATTAACATAACAAAAGACCAATTTCATCACTTTGCAAATTCCAAGGGTCTTAGGAGCCCTATGAAAGAAAAGGGGATGAAAACCAAGTGTGTATTTATTATAAATCAAATATCACATATCCTTTATCGTAGTTCTCTGTCTTTATCATTAATCTCTAGTGTTGACTTACAGATAAGTGCTTATCCTAGAAATTCCTATCCTAATATCCTGGAGTTGATTTGTGGAGTTGGGATATTTAAAACATTGCAGAAACAATTCAAAGAAAGAAAATTGGAAACTTCTTACAATAGTCCAAAAAGAAAGAGAATTTATAGATATTTCAAATGAAATGTTAAGAAAGAGAAGACATAAGTGTATGGTGGGCAGTATAAAGGGAATAAAAGACCAGCAGCCTTTGTGGGTATTTGGATTTAAGGAGTAGAGGGAGGGAACAGTGCGGCCAGGGCCCATTATAACTGTACCTGTGTGGGAGTGACCAGCCAGGTGAGGTGTGGCCGTACAGGGTGACTACTGCAAGAAATACACTGCTGAGTAAAACAGGGCCCATGAAAAGCCCTCTGACCGGTCTTATATCCAAACTCCTGCTAGGATTGTTTTGTTTTGTTTTGTTTTCCTCCCACTGGTTAAACCTAACTGAGAGGCAGCCAGCAAGGAAGTCCCAGTACTGCCCTGTACAGAGATCAGACTCCCGGGGTCCAGGAAGATGAAGAATGGATCTGGAGGGGGAAATTCCGGCAAACTCTGCAAACTCGATTGCTAAAGTAGAGAGAGGATAATGACTAAGGTCAGTGGTGAGAATACAGTGAGCATATGGCCACACAAACCAAATTGACAGTGACCAGCTTTCAAGAGCAAAGTGTAAAGCAATGGAAGTGCAAGTATTGATTCTCTATCAAGAAAACATGTGTGACATCCTGGGACACTACCAGGGGAAGAGAGGAGAGCAAGTTGCCATAATTCAACTGGAAGAACTCATACAAAGAATTAATCTGTCATCCAGGGGGTGAAAGCTAGGGAACATAACTATCTTTAAAAAATATAAATTCCATCTATCTTATAAGAGATGCAATAGTTGACTATAGTAATATTTTCATTAGAGCTCACAAAAATACAAATAATTTCTTAATACTTTTTATCTAATATCTCTTACATCACTATAGGTTAAGTGTTTTGGGTTTTTTTGTTTGTTTGTTTTTATCATGAGCCTTTTCCCAAGCAATTATGAAGGATTCATTTTGTACATGACAACCATTTCTTTCCTCTCCTTTAAGCATATAATATCACGGAATGTCATATAACAAGTTACTTTATATACCATAGATTTTATTTTCATATTTATATCAGAGTATATAGTAATGAGTCATTTTCATCTTGTTCAGGAACTGAAGATTGGAGCTTCCTTTCTTATTTTTGGAAATGTTGCAGCAATATAGACAAAAATAATATTGATGAACTTAAAATATTTTGAATGACTCTTTACCCTAGAGTTGTATTTATTAACATACATTCTGTTTGGGATGTGAAAATATCATTGTTAAATTGATAAGGATAAAAGCTATTGTGCCAGTTTGGTCTTCTTTTAAAGAATCTGAAAGAGTATTCTAACTTGTAAAAAAGTAGAATGTATTTTTCTAAAAGTTAAGTTTAAGTAGTAACAGCCACAAATCCCTTAAACTTTTTATATTCTCTTCCTAGAGTTGGTAAACTATGTCCTGCAGGCCAAGTCCTTCACACTGTTTATTTTTCTAAAAGAGCTTTATTGAAATACAACATGTTACTCATTTATATGTTAGCCATGGTTTCTTTCAGGGTAAAAGAGCAGAATCAAGTTGTTGCATCAGAGATCTCATGCCCCACAAAGCTAAAATATTTACTATGTGATAGGGAAAAAGTTTGTCTACCCTTAGTATGTAGTGATATCCTCCACTGTGTAGCAATATAATATATAATTCTAAGAAAGTAGTCACTTGCTTGCCATTTTTTCACTGATGGAATTTAATACACAAAACCTTTTGAGGAAGTAAAATCCTTCTTATGAAACTATATTGGGCCAGAACATAATAGGTGATCCATGAACTTTTATGCAATTGCATGCAATTAATTGCACATTGAAGAGCTGCTCAATAGTTATGTTTAGTATGAAT
>PVJC01011087.1:9342-42389 GCA_004026665.1 Murina feae
AGAGAGAGAGAGAGAGAGAGAGAGAGAGAGAGAGAGAGAGAGAGAGAGAGAGAGAGAGAGAGAGAGAGAGAGAGAGAGAAGGCTGTAGAATGAAACTGTCTTGCTGCATCTGTCTTGCTGCATCTTTAAATTTTTGCCTCCTTTTCTGCTTCACCAGACTTGTTTCAACAAATTGAATTAGAGATGAATTTGTTGTGTTTGTCTATGGAAAAACACTCTATTATAGTAGTAGCGATTGTCAAGAGAAGAGTAATAAAGAACTTTACAAATACTTATTATACTTCAACATGACTCATAAAGCAAATGCTTTAGGGCCAGTTAAGAACCTTATGCATAGATTAGAAAAGGATTAAGAGCAGCAATTAAATTAGTAACAAGGATAAAGTAACAAGGATAAAGTAAAATGGAGTTTTTCTTAAGAAAACTGTTTTAATTTGTTCCCAGTTTCAAGGGTTTTTGTTTGCTTCTTTTCTTTTACTTGTTGACATTTAATAATTAAGAATAAAACACTTGACCCTCTACATTCAGTTCACCTTATCCCTCCCTGGGCAATATGTGTTTGAGTTCCAAAGAGATATCATTCCTATTCTCAAGACAGTTACAGTCTCATAAGAGGGATACCAGATCATATTGTAACTGCCTGTTTATTTGTTATTAAAGAACAAAAGGATACAGGATGTTACTATAGGGAATGGGAAGACTGCTTAACCTTTCCTGTGTAAGCCTCGCTTCCTCTAAGCATCGTGAAGGGTTATTTCTAAGAGGAAACTTGAAGAATGACTGAGTCAGCCAAAGAAAGAGAACTACAGAGCAGTAGTGAAAAGTGTATGGGGCAAGGCAGAGAAGACCTTAGTAAATATAGACTTCCATAAAAATAACAAAATCCTCGAAAATGGTCAAAATCAACTGTTTCTGAACTCTGGAAATTAACCATACGCTCACACCAATCCAAAGGGCATTTATTTGAGAAAATCTGCTGAATACTAATAAGAATATAAGCTCGTGGAATTGTAACTTAACCTACAGCCACCTCCTCCTTTCTAGTTTTAGAACAGCCTTGAAATCTAGTAGCCTCACAAACATGATAGCCATAAGAACTAGCAAGATTGCATCCACTTGAGGACATGGACCAGATGTGGACTTTCTCAAAACATCTTATCTCCAGACCATTTTCATTATTTTATCTGACTGACAGCTCCACGGAATAACCCCATTCACAGGCTGGTGTTATTTGACTTGACCTCTCAGCTTCAGCTCACTCCAAAGGGGGAAAAACAATAATCCCCATGCAATTGTTTAACTTTTCAGCTGTCTAATGATTCAGTACAAGGCAGCAATCAAGAGGCTGACCAAAACTTTAAAAGAAGATCTGGGGAATTACATGTCCATATGAAACTTTGAAAAGCTCTGGCACATTACTGGGGATTTAGAAGGCTGTATATATGTGCAGGGCTGTGGGCATGTCTATAAAGAAAGTAAGAAAGCCCTGATTTTTTACTTTGGGTTGACCTTGATGCACTGCACAATTAAGAAGAGAGGGCTAAACCAAAACTTTGTAAGCATTGAAAGTATGCCCCAATACACAAGCACATGGCCCCTTAAAAAAACATGCATTATTCCTTGAAGGTATTTAAGGATCTCTAGCCAATTATTAGCTAACCAAGCAAAATCTAGTGGCTAGAAAAGACAAGGAATATAGACATTACTAACTCAGTCCAGAAAATTCACTAAACGAACATCAACAAGAACAATAGCAACAACAAATAGCAATAACAATAACTCTAGGAAAGGGGAAATTTGATTTTTAGAGTTCCCATATTATGTTACCTGAAATATCCAGTTTTCAACAATAAAATATAGTGCAAGATATACAAAGAAACAGAAGAGTATGGCCCATATACAGGTGGGTAAAAATAGATAATAGAAATAGTTCCTGAGGTAGTCAAGACATTTAACTTACTTGAAAAGTATTTAAACCAGCTACTATAAATATGCTTAGTTAAAAGAAACAATGTATAAAGAACTAAAAGAAAATATGACCTCAATGCCTCATTAAATATCAATAAAAACATATAAATTATACAAAATAACCAAACAGGAATTCTGGAATTGAAATTGCAATGAAGGAAATGAAGAAAAAAATATCCACTAGAGGGGCTCAACAGCAGATTTGAGCAGGTAGAAGAAATAGGAAGCTCACTTGAAAATAGGCCAATTGAGATTATCCAGTCTAAGATACAATAAGAAAAAAAAAGATTAAAGAAAAGTGAACAGACCATTAGAAACTTGTGGGATATCATCAATCATATTTATATATGCATAATAAGGGTCCTAGAAGAACAAAAAAGGCAGAATGGGCAGAAACAATATTTAAAGAAATGATGAATGGAATTTTTTATGGAAAACAATATTTGATGGAAAACATTAATTCACATCCTAAAGAAACTCAAAAAACTCCAAGTAGGAGGAACTCAAAACTAATACAGACACATCATGTTCTGACTGCTGAAAGCCAAACACAAAAACAGAATTATGAAAAGAATAAGAAAATAGCCAGCCACTCATCATGTATAAGGGACCTTCAGTAAGAGAAAGAGCTGACTTCTCATCAGAATCAATGAAACCAGAAGGCAGTAGGAGGACACATTCAAAGTGTTGAAAAGACTGTCAATCAAAAAGTCTATATCCAGTCCTGGCCACGTGGCTCAGTTGGTTAGAGCATCATCCCCTACATCAAAAGGTTACAAGTTCCATCCCTGGTTCAGGCACATATGGGAGGCAACCTATCAATGCTTCTCTCACATTTATATGTTTTTTTCCCTCTCTCCTTTCCTCTCTGTCTAAAAAAAAAATCAATAAACATATCTTTGGGTGAGGATTTTTAAATAGTCTATATTCAGCAAAAATATTTTTCAAAAATGAATGAGACATGAAGATATTCCAAGGTAAACAAAATTGGAGAAAATGCGTTACTAAAAAACAATAGGATAAGATGAAAAGATACTACACAGTCACTTGGAACTACATAAACAAATAAAGAGTACTGGTAAAGGTAATTATATAAGTAAATATAAAAGGCAGTATAAAAGTATTTTTCTTCTAATTTAGAATACAACTACATAAAATAATAATTATAAAACTTTGTCAATGGGCTCACAGTGTATAAAGATGCAATGTGTATGACAAGAATAACATATAGGAGGCAGAGGCAATGAAAATACATTGAGCACAATTTTTATTGAAATTCCATTGGTATAAATCAGAACTAGATTGTTTTAAAATGTTAACTGTAATTCCAAGCACAACCATTCAACCACCAAATTATTTTATATTATTTTATTATTTTAAAATTATTATTTGATCGTTTTGAGAGAAACATTGATTTGCTGTTTCACTTATTTATGCATTCATTGGTTGTTTCTTGTATGTTCCTTGATTGGGGATGGAACCTACAATCTTGGCGTATTGGGTCAATGCTCTAACCAACTGAGCTACCCAGTCAGGGCAAATGACTTTAAAACAAAAAAATTTAAGTAATACAATAGAAAATATTTACTTATTACAAAAGAACACAGCAATGGACTAATAGAGCAACAAAAACACATAAGAAAAATAAAAACAAATAGCAAAATGTCAGCTATAAATCCCATTTTATCAGTTACTAGATTAAATATCAGTGGATTCAATATTCAAAATAGACAAAAGTTGACAGAATAAATTTTTAAAAACACATAACCCAACTATCCACGATCTATAAGATATGCACTTTAGATTCAAAGACAGAAATATACTGAAAGTAAAAAGATGAAGTAATATATACCATGCAAACAGTAACAAAATTGGCAAAAATTAGATCAGGAATAGCTAGTTCCTTTTGATATCACACACAAAAGATCAGAGGAAAATCCTCTTTGTTTAGTTTTCATTCTGGTATTGATTTCTACTTTAATTGAAATATGTTCAGAAAATATGGGTTCTAACCCAAATTTTCTAACCCAAATTCCTTGCAACTTGTTAAAGACTGATTTTATGGATTAAGATGTGGCCATTTTAAATTGGCTATGTATACCTGGAAAAAGTATGCACGACCTAAAAGGAAAATGGATGAGTTTGGAGAAAGGCTCTTCTCATGCCCTCTCTTCTTTTATCAGAGAAAAACATGTGAATTTGAGGTACTTATGAAATATTCAGATGGAAATCAGAGTGTCATCTAGATCTTAAGCAGTCTGGACAGTGATAAGTGTTTGGAAGTTGTCAGTAAAGGAAGATGATAAGGAATAAACAGAGATGTATTCCAAAACTACGTCAATTTGTGAGTTGAGATTTGTTTGTGATCAGAAATTAGGTTTCATTGCTAGCACTGGGTGTGGACTATTTAGTGTAAGCACTATATTAAAATTGCAAAGGAGGAATAAGAAGTCCTCACTGCCCTTATGGTGTAAGAGGGAAATTCAAGAATTACAAAAAAAAAAAAAAATGTTTACCTTAGACAAGAGAGAGACAGAGGCAGCAAATGTGGATATGCTAAGTTTAACATTTGGGGAACCTAAGTGAAAAAATGTATAGAAATTGTTTATGATTTTATAGTATTTTTATAATTCTGACATTATTAAAAATAATAAGTTAAAGCAAAGACATAAAGGTAATTTTAACCATCACTCAGTTTTTAAGGTACAACTCCTGATATGTGAACCAGGTAAAGCAGATAAAAATTAATAGATTTTTAAATTTCTGAAATGCAACTGTTTTTATATAGAACATTTATGAGAATTGTAACCAAATCTTTAAAAAATAACTTGAGAGGCCAGGGATACTATACTGCCATAAATATTCATTGAAAGCACATAAATTTCAATGGGTCGTAAAATATCGGGTATTCTATTTTTCTTTTTCTGTACATCCTTTACACTTGATAGTGAATGATACAGCAAACATTTCATTTTTTAAAAATATATTTTATTGATTTTTTTTACAGAAAGGAAGGGAGAGGGATAGAGAATTAGAAACATCGACAGGAGAGAAACATCGATCAGCTGCCTCCTGCACACCCCTTACTGGGGATGCGCCCACAACCAAGGTACATGCCCTTGACCGGAATCGAACCTGGGATCCTTGAGTCCCCAGGCTGACGGTCTACCCATCAAGCCACACAGGCCAGGGCAGCAAACATTTCTTTTGACATCACTAGAAATTATGTCATCCAATAAGTATAAAACTAGGTTTTTTTTTGCTCCAAGAAAATATTACAGTATATTGAAGACATTTACCCAACAAATTTAAACCATTTCAAATATGTACTAGAAAAACCAAATTGATAACATCATGCCACTAGAAACTCAATTAGAGTAATAGGGAATTACCATCTAGATATTCTTCATATTAACAAATATATAGGTTTAAGAATAGAAGTCAATTATTTACTTCTTAAATATCACCTTTAAATGGTTTCTTTCAGTACTAATTTAATACAATGAAGCTCTGGGAGGCCCTGCACTATTTTAATGCATCAGCTAATTGAGCAAACAATGAGCAAAAGCAAACAGAGTTTCTAACCACTTTCTTAAGAGGAACTCATCATACCCCATATATGGTGCATAGGCCTGCTGCCCCACCATTCTATTGCCCCTTCCCAACAGCACCATCCCACCACCACCATACATACAAAGCTTCCCTTGGGGTAAAAAAATTGTTCTTCCTTAAGAATGTAAAGGGTAAATGGGGTAAAATATATGGTGAGGGGAGATGATGTGACTTTGGTTGGTGAGCACACAATACAATATACAGACATGTAACATAAAATTATACATTTGAAGCCTATATAGTCTTATTAACCAAGGTCACACCAATTAATTTAATTTCCAAGATAAAAATGTTAAAAAGAATGTCAGAAGCTATTGACTTCCAAGTCTGTGCTAGATTGCCAATTACAGTGAAGATGAATCACTCTCTTCAATGTTGACACTTTTAGACCAATGCCCTGTAGCATCGTTGGCCATAGATGTCTTGTAATACTGAGACATTGTGTTAATTTGCCAGGACTGCTGCACAAACTAGGTGGCTTAATCTAAAGGTATTTATTAACACATTGATCTTAAGCCTAGAAGTCCAAGATCAAGGTTTTGGTGTGGTTGGTTCCTTCCAAGATCTGTAAGAGAGAATCTGTTTTATGCCTCTTGCCTAGCTTCTAGTGGTTTGCTGGTAATTTGGGGCATTTTTGGCTTATAGAAACATCCTGATCTCTGCCTTCAACCTCACATATTCTTCTCCCTGTGTGTGTCTCTGTGTCCAAATTTCCCATTTCATTTTTATAAGGACACCAGCCATATGAATTAGGGCCCACCCTAATGATGTCATCAAAAATAGTTATATCTGTGACAACCTTTTACAAATAAAGGCACATTCTGGGGTACTAGAGGGTTAGGATTTCCACACGTAATTTTAGGGGACACAATCCAACCCATACAAGCATGAATTACTTTTCACTCAAAAATAGCATCATTTCAAGCATAAAGATGCTCTTTTTTCTCTTTGTGGGAGTTTGCTTATTATTAATGACTGAACCATAAAATAAGCTGATGTTCCAAATTTGGGTTACGTATGTTATGCCTTTTCCATTGGTTGGTCTGCTGAAATGCTCTCTGAGACCTAACTCTTCAAGTTGCACAGATTACATAACAGGCCTGATTTTAAATTGGATTGTTGTGGCAACAGAGAAATTAGTTAAAATGAATCCTTTTATAAGTCATTAATGTCAGCTACCTACTGAAATGTGTTCTTGTGCCATAGAGTAGTTCCACATTTTGTTGTTTGTTCCATATATTTCATATTCAGGAAACTTTGCATGAAGGCACTGATTAGAAATCATGCCTCTTGGCATGGAAGTTTATGCAAACTTTCACCATCTTTCCTCGTCACTATGGAGCAAATGGTTCCAGTAGGGGGGAAAAATAGTGCAGTCTGGCCAGCATGATTCAGTGGTTGAGCATCATCCTACAAAACAGGAAGTGACAGTTCTATTTCCTGTTAGGGTCAGGGCATGTGCCTGGGTTGCTGGCTCACTCTCCAGAGGTGGGTGTGCAGGAGGCAGCCAATCAATGATTCCCTCTCATCATTGATGTTTCTATCTCTCTCTTCTTCTCCCTTCCTTTCTGAAATCAATAAAAATATATATTTAAAAAAAAAATAGTGCAGAGAAATAAGAATGCCACAGACGATATTGTTTTAGAAGAAATTGAAAACTATAGCAGTAATGGTTAGCCGTCCACTAAAGTCTTGCTCTCTATCCATGCTGTAGCCCAATGTCTGGCTACCAGCTGCCCAGACAAGAACTACACTATTCGGTTTGCCTTGAAATTAGTTGGGGGTATGTGGTCGAGTTCTGGAAATAAGAGTTAAAGCAATTTTTGTCATTTCCAGACATGGTCCATGGTTCATAACTTCCTCTGCAACAGCACACTGTGTTCTCCCCCATCTGCCAGCAAGGTGTTAAATTCTAGGGTAACATTAGAAGCTTCGTGCTGAACATGAGAGTGCCTCTGACAGCCTGAGTCCCAGGCATATCTTTCCACCATCCCTAACTGGACTTCATGTGAGTGAGAAATAAACTGATATTGTTTAATCCACTGAGAGTTTTGAATTTAATCTTCTTAACACCAAGCCTAGCATTTACCCTTGTTTAATGCAGACACAAATTGTGTCATATTTCTTATTTCTCAATGTGGCATTTCTTATTTGACAACCAAAATAAATTCTGGATTTACTTTGCAGAGTTTGCCTTATAAACGACCTCCTAAATTTAGTAAGATCCTTTCCTTTGTTTTTATTTCTTGCTTGTTTTTAATAAAAGATAAACTTTCTATAAACTATGGAGTGAGATCAATGGCACTGGTGACATTAAATTGAATTCCAAGGCCTGTGTTAGCTATTTCCACATTTTTATGTGTTAAAAAGTGAAAGGGAAATGAAGGGTGAAACAAAGATTCTATTCTTCAACGACAGCGTCCACTGCCTCTTTGATTTGGTAGGTTTAGCATCTAGTACACAGTAAATATTCAGTAGTGTTCTTGGCTGAGTGATAGAGGAAAAGAATTAGTAGCCTGTTCCCTAGAGTGATCCCTAAACAGGATTTAGCATATCAAACTGCCAGCACCACGTATTTCCAGATACTTTCTTTGAACATGAAAAGATAACCATAAAATAATACTTAAAATGATACTAGCATAGGTAAGAAAGCTAGGAGTTGCTATTATTCAATATTGATTCTTTTGTTGCCTACTGAACTAGGGTTAGTTTAGAATAATTTTTTAACAAATAATTATATATTTTCCCTTTTTATTTTATTTTTAAATTAAATTTATTGGGATGACATTGGTTAGTAAAATTATATAGGTTTCAAGTGTACAATTCTATGATACATCATCTGTAGTAAAACAACTAAAGTGCCTTCAATAGATGATTGGATAAGGAAGATGTGGTACATGTATACAATGTAATACTACTCAGACATAAGAAAAGATAAAATAATGCCTACCATTTGCAACTACATAGATGGATCTTGAGAATACCATGGTAAGTGAAATAAGTCAGAAAAAGTCAAGAACCATATGATTTCACTCATATGTGGGATATAAAACTAAAAGCAACAAATGAATGAACAAGAAAAACAAATTCTACATTTTGAACTAGGATTTGCTCTCTGCTTGAATTTTGCTGCTATCCATATGTCATTAGCCTAAACTGACTTAAATCACATCCTACCACACATGCAATACATCTTTCCATTTCCATTATTTTCCCACACTCTTCTTCCTGCCTGGATTCGGCTCACTCTGCTGTCCCTGTATCTAAATTCTGCCCTTATTTCAAAGACAAGCTCAAATCCTGTTACATTCCCCAAATCATTGCACACTCAAATGCCTTTTCCTCCTCTAAGTTCCTCTGATTTTGTTCCTTTTTCTTTATAAGTGGACATTTTGTTTCTCCAATTACATTAAAAATTTCATGAGAGTAGAGCTCTTGTCTCAGACCAATTTTCATTCCTCAATCCTAGCAGAGTACATTTCCTTAGCAAATATATATTTGAAAACAGGCAGACTAGGGTAGCGGAAAAAAGATTAAGTGGAAACAAAAGATGTAAGCTTGAGGTAAGATGCTGATATTTATTAGTTCAGTAAACTTGGATAGGCATTCAACATCATTGTTTTTCTGTTTCCTTGCTGGTGGAATGGTGATTAAAGTATCCTGCTCAAGTCCTAGCCAGGTAGCTCATTTGCTTAGAACATCATTCTGATAAGCCAAGGTTGCAAGTTTGATCCCCAGTCAGGGCACATATAAGAATCAACCAGTGAATGCATAAATATGTAGAACAAATTGATGTAAAAAATAATAATAAAGTGCCCTGTCCAACCTACTTCACAGACTGGTCCTCAGGAGTCAATGGGGCATGATTTAACTCAAAGTGTTTTATGCACTTGAGAGTGGTATACAGAATTACTTCCACAAAATGCAGTATAGCATCTAATCTAACAAAAGAGTAATATGTAAATTGGTGTCACTCTGCTACACCTAAGCCATGCCCAACAGCCAATTAGAACGACTATACACAAATAAACTCAGCCAAGATGGTGGCCAGCAGCCATGGAGCTGGAACAAGCAGGAGGTTTGCCCCGGCGATGGAGAAAGCTGAGGTTCCCCCCGCCTGCCTAGGCCAACTGTGTCCTCCAATCAAGGCAACAAAGTTTCAATTATAGAGGATAAATAAACTCCAGCTACCTGCTTCCAGCCAGCTTGGGCTCAAGGAAGCACTGGGAGCCTGGGTTGTCAGGGGCAACCTGACCTGGGCTCCGGTTAAAGCAACAAAGTTTCAATTATAGAAGATAGATAAATCCCAGACACCTGCATCTAGCCAGCCTCACTGCAAATAGCCATCACCCAGGCTGGCCAGGCACCCTAGGGGGTGACACCCACCTTAAAGGAGCTGTGGCCAGCCTGCAAACAGCCATCAGCCACTCACCCAGGCTGGTCAGGCACCCCATCAGGACCCCACTCCCTGAAGGGGATGTGGCCAGCTTGAAAATGGCCCTCAGTCCCTCATCCAGGCTGGCCAGGCACCCCAACGGGACCCCTACTCTGATCCAGGACACCCTTCAGGGCAAACCAGCCGGCCCCACCCATGCACCAGGCCTCTATCTTATATAATAAAAGGATAATATGCAAATTGACCCTAACAGCAGAACCACTGGGAATGACTGGTCACTATGACACACAATGACCACCAGGGGGCAGATTCTCAATGCAGGAGCTGCCCCTGGTCATCAGTGCACTCCCACAGGGGTAGCTCTGCTCAGCCACAAGCCAGGCTGATGGCTGCCAGTACAGCTGTGCTGGTGAGAGCCTCTCTTGCCTCCTCAGCAATGCTAAGGATGTCCAATTGTAGCTTAGGCCTGCTGCCTGCTGGCAAATGGACATCCCCTGAGGGTCCCTGGGCTGCCAGAGGGATGTCTGACTGCCAGCTTAGGCCCAATCCCCCCGAGGAGTGGGCCTAAGCCAGTAGGTGGACATCTCCTGAGGAGTCCCAGATTGTGAGAGGTCACAGGTCAGGCAGAGGGACCCCCCCCCCATGTGCACAAATTTTTGTGCACCAGGCCTCTAGTAGTATAATATACATGGTATGGTATGTGTAGTATCCCCACAATGTCTGGTATATAGTGAACTTTCAATAAATATTTGACAAAAGAGTAAATGAATAAATGATTGGCAAATTAAAGCAGGTAGTTCTTTCCATTTAAGATCCCAAACTATCTTTCTGAAATAACCATGGGTTATTTCAATTTTTTTTTTCTCACCAGAGAACAAATAGCTTACCTGGCTCTTCATTTCTTCTCAAGCAAATGTTCCAACAGAAAGAATATGTCAGCTTCAGTCACACATTCTGGTCTTCCAATATAATTTTCTTTCTTTCTTTTTAAAATTTTTGTCAGTTAACATAGAGGTGGCTTTATCTACCCTAACAAATGCTTCTAGTTATTATAAATCTCACTTCCAAAGATTCTTAAGAATTTATTGTAACAATAATTGTTCAAAAGAAATAAAAATATAGAGTTTATATATCCATTCTCTGGAGTCTAAATTGTCATGTTTTATAACTACTAATTAATAGTTGTATGACCTTGACCAAGGTATTTAACTTCTGTGCCTCAGTTTTCTCAATACCAGACTTGGGGTTGGTAATAATATCTACTTTAAAAAGTTGCCATGAGGTTAAAATTAAATAAAATATGTAAAAAAAGCTTAAAACACTGCCATGCTGATAATAAATGCTTAATAAATGCTGATAATAAATACTTAATAAATGCTTAATAAATATTTTATTATACTATAAGATAAAGTAAAAAAGCTTTAAACAAAGGTTTTAAACAACCCCTAGCTCTGTTACATTATTAAGATTTTATAGTATACTAAGCTGAATCCTTAAATGACAATACTATTAACACTCCTCTCCTCCCTCTCCCCAAACCCCCTCTTTTTTAGTTTAGCATGGTGAAGTGGCTTTGCATATTAATTAAAACCACAGTCTTAGCTAATTGGACAGACTTGTGTTTTAATCTGACTTAACTGTGATGCCTGAATTTAGGAATGCTATTTTACCTCAAATCTCATTCACTTCATCCTTAAAATGGGGGCACAATACTACACCTCATAAGGTGGTGTAGAGGATTAAGTGATATGAGAATTAACGGTATTTTTTAAAAGACCAGTTTATTGATTTTTAGAGAGAGAGAAAGGGAGAGGGAGAGAGAAAAACCTGCATGCCCCCTACCTGGACCAACCTCACAACCCTGCATGTGCCCTGACTGGAAATTGAACCAACAACTTTTCTGAGCATAGGATGATGCCCAACCAATTGAGCCACACCGGCCAAGGTGGTATTTTAATTTTTTTATTTTTTAAATATGTGTTATAAATTACCTCGTGATTGGTACATCGTAAATTCTCAAATATAATAACCATTGATATTAAATGTAGCAATTTAAGTAATCTGATAATTTATTCATAGAAGTATCTTACTGAACATTTATGACACATTACATAGTAAAGGAAGCACAGTAAAGGACAGGAAAACAGATGGAGGAAAATAATTTGATATCACTCCCTCTGCATTATTCATCAATTAAAAATTACTGCCATCTGCATATTGGCCTAATTTGATTATATTTAAACTGGTGCGTGTAATTGGTAGGTGATTTCAACACATTAAAAGCATACTTATCACAATGAAGGTAAAAGATAAGAATTTGAAGATCCCCTTTTAAGTTAACCAAAACATGAGTTGAAGTATTAACTGAACACGTGTTTAACAAGTACTTTCAAGTGCTGAATTGGTGCTTGGTATACAGTGGTAACGAAAACAGACATGCTTACTTTCACACTGGTTTATACGTTCTGCATCAGTAATATTTCACTTTACTGGATGATGGGGGGCAAATGGAAATTCTTAATGTAAGTAAAATTACTGTTTTAACAGGAAACTTTTATACATGTTTTTAAAAGCCATTGTAGAAGCTATTATGCAATAAATAAAAGACTTCCCAGCTTATGAGAGTATGATATTTTTAAAAATTAGTATCTTCAAAGATTATATTTGACTCACAAATAATGAAATAGAACTTAATTATTTACATTCATAATTCAGCTGAAATTCAATAGTGAAAATAAAATTTTATTATTAAGAAATAATTTTCAGTTAAACATTACATAGAAATTATGTTGTAAAAGAAATTCATAAAGCATTCATACCCAGGATGTTTGCCTTCCCACACATATTAAAGCTTACAGAGCAAAATGTTAATGAAGATGTAGCTTCCAGTGGCACCTACATTGACAACTTCACTCAACCTGATTCACTGACTTCTACAGATTTTCACTTCACTGAGATTTAAATACAGGTTTCCTTTGTAGTCTGAGGGAGAAAAATTAGTTTCCCTTCAGCCTTGGAACCAACCTTTCAATATCACCCATTTGTATGTGTTCTAACTACATTACCAGATATATGATCCAAAATGGCAGGCAGAATGTCACAAGGCATCTAATGTTATCATAGTGACCTAACTACATTCAAATATTTTTCTACCATCAATTTACACATTTTACTTGTAATCAAAATTTTAAATTACATAGTATTTCCACTTCTAGGAATTACTGTCACATGTGAGTAAGGAAGTATGTACAAGGATGTTACTTGTATACTTTTTGCAGTAACTAAATATTAGGAGCAAGTTAAATATCTATGAATAAAAGACTGATTAAATTAATTATTGTATGTGGACTGTTTTGCAGCAATTCTAAAAGAAAAAGCTGGCTCTTAATGTACATGTAGGAAAGTATATTCAAAATATACAAGTGAAGAAAAGAAGCAAGATAGTATTGTAATATTCTTTGTATAATAAAAATCATGCTTATATAGTCATAGACATTTCAAGAAGGATATACAAGACACTGTTAATATTAGTTACTTCTGGAAATTAAAAAGGAAAGTACAAACAGCGATATTCTACTTAGGAAATTTGCTTGATTGATTCTAGGAAACAGGTACATGCCTGTATACACAGACAGTTGACACCTATCTCTCAACAAGGAGATAGTCTGCAGGAACAGCATGAGCACTAACCCATCAGAAGACATATTATCAGTGGGAAAAAAATCAGCAGTTCAGGTGAATACCTGCTGAATACCAGTTCTGAGTCAATGTCAGTTGGATTGGTAGTAAATGCAATTTTAAACTCACACTCAAAAATTATTCCTGAAAAAACTGGAAAGTCTAGGCACCTTTGCCAATAAAATTGCTGAAATACTGAACTGATTAATCAAAGACATCTCTTGACATTTACTGTGTTTGTCATTATTCACAAGTTCAGCACCCCCATTCCTACACCTGCCACTGGTTAACAAATTGTAAAGTGTAACATTCAAACAGTTTAATGGAGAAAATATCTACTAAGGGATTCCCATCATAAAAGGAATCATGTCTGCCCTTTTTGTTGTGACAGCAAAAAGAATACAATTCCGGAAAACCAATCATTTGTTTCCAAGCCAAAGGGAAAAACAATATTGCATTGACCACTAGATGGCCCCATATATTTTTTCGACTATTACAATAAGAGCAGGAAGGGAACAAGTGAAAAAGAAACATTCAATAAAATAATGCATGCCTAAATACTCACATATAGAAATTGTGACTCCTCCTTTACCAGTTATTTAGCATCGCTTCATACTATGGAACTAGTAAAACTTTTCTATATTTTACCAGTAATATTTTCAATAATTCCTATGAAAATACTTCAAGAATTAAAAGTTCTAATATTTAACTTCTTCTAGGCAACACCCAAATTCTTCATCTAATTTGTTCCTCCTGGTGGCTAGCAATAACGATTTTCTCTTTCTTAATTTTAAAAAATGTATTTACGTATTTGAAAGAGAGAGATTGATTTGTTGTTCCACTTATTTATGCATTCATTGGTTGATTCCTATATATGCCCTGACCAAGAATAGAACCTGCAACCTTAGCCTATCAGGACTACACTCTAACTAACAGAGCTACCTGTCCAGGGCTTCGTTCTTAGTTTTGAGTCACTTCTCTGATTCTTACATATTTCACTTTTCTACCTACTTTAATACTCCCCTTTTTTAAAATTTGATTTTAAATTTTGAATATGAATAAGTCATTTACCTAAAGATATGCAGACTTTTTTCTAATTTACCATATCATATATAGTAAAAGCCAATACATTTTTCATGTAAAAATGAGTTAAAAGTCAGCTGATTTGTATTTCATTTAGCTTATAACGAATTAACAATCAGCTGCTTCTAAATAGGTACTTTCATTTTGTGCACTTATAGTGGAAATATCTTTAATTCCTAAAAATAGTGAAGAGTAAGTGATTGCCTTAATGATTAATCACCTGTATTTCAGCTGGTTACAGAATACCAATGTGCATTACATTTTACTAATGATCATTACCTTCAGTTTCTCATTTTCTGCTTTTCCATAAGATAAGGTCTAATCAGTTCCATGCCCTGTGACATGTCAAATAGAAAACAAATTTAACTTCCCTCACAAATTGTATTTTTCTTATACACTATCCAATTTAAGTCTAGACCTGTACAGCCTCAAATAATGCCCCCCCCCCAAAAAAAAAACAAAAAACAATGAATCACCTGCTTAGAAAATCTTTAGTTCTGACTTCACGTTTATTATAGACAACTTCCTGTTAGATTGTTTCCTACTGGCATTCAGCACTATTGAAAGACCTGAAATTCTACAGACTGTCCACCTCTTTTCCCTTTCCTGAGTAGGCTTATTTCCTTTATTCAGCTCTTTTATTTATTTGGGGTTTTTTCTCAGCCCTTGGAATCTGCTTAATTCTGAGGAGGTTTTAAAGTTTGAGAATTTAAACTATTGTATAGCATGAACATAACTCCGAGACAGCCTTCCTACCCTAACATTTGGCCTTGGGAATAGTGACTGAAGCAGTTTGAAATTGTGAAACATTTCCCCCAGCTTTACTACTAAAATGTCAATGAGATTTCAAAACTGCATTGTAGCCACTAAAATGAGCAGATCTTTAATGCACTTAGACCTTTGTCTTTTTTCAGCAAAGAAGTATCACAATTTTGTTTGTTGCCTTGTTTGTTTCACACATTAAAAAGTCATTAAATGCAGTAAAGCATGACCATGAAAAATGTCTGTGTAGAGAAATTTTGGACTTCGTTCACATTTTCCCTCTAGTTGTAAAATAAAGTCCTGAAATCTAGTGGGGCACAGCGACACATTGCCTCATGTCAGTTCCCAGGGTGACTTCCAGGTCCTTTGCATATAATAGTCTATTTTTCTGTTCTTTTGTACTTTTTATTCTTTATTCCTGAGTCCTTCCTTGAAAGTTTAAGAATAATATCTGCAAATAAGTGTTTCATCAGGGGAAAACTTTGTATAGAAAGAGTCATTTGAAGGACTGTTTCTCTTTTCTTTTGAATGGCTTATCAGAAACCATTCAGAAAACACATTCCCTCAGGCACTTCCAATCTATTCAAATTCCCAGAGAACATTCAAGGTGTTAGTTTCTGAATACTTTTACCACATAAGTCTTCTCTGATGGCCTTGGAGGAAAGGGATATTGAGTAGAAAAAAGGAGATGAGTTCATGACCCTCCTTGACTTACAAAGACTCCATCTCAGAAATGAACTTTAGTCTGCATGGGCTGTTATTTACCTGTGAATATGAATTTTGAATCATAAACTCACAGAGTAAGGAAGAGCCCTAAAATCATTTAGTGCTGATTCCTTTCTATCTTCCCTATCAAGTATTCTTCTGACCTGCATAATCATGTTCAATTGCTGATACCTAAGCATCTTGGAGGCAGAGCTTTCAAAAATTATCAGAACTTCAAAGATAAGGCTAAAACCCCTTCAGGCATGCCCCATCCTCCATTCCCTTTCAGTCCACTTTACAGAGGTAATCACTATTTTAGTTTTCTTTTTGGACTTTTACTAGATTTATCATCATATTTAAGTAGTCATAAAACACATGATATTAATTTTTCTTTGCTTTTTTAAAAATATTTTTTAATGATTTCAGAGAAGAGAGAGAGAGAGAGAGAGAGAGAGAGAAATCAATGATGAGAGAGAATCATTGATCAGCTGCCTCCTTCACATCCCTCACTGGGGATTGAGTCCACAATCCGGGCATGTGCCCTGACCGGGAATCGAACAACTGTGACCTCCTGGTTCATAGGTCGACGCTCAACCACTGAGCCACACTGGGGCCACACCTGCTGGGCTTCCTTGCTATTTTTTTAGTGTTTTTTAAAAATATATGTTTATTTGATTTCAGAGAGGAAGGCAGAGGGAGAGAGGGGTAGAAACAATATAGCTTGAAAAAATTTCCATGGTATATATGCTACTTGTATGTAATGTAAGTATATATGCTACTTGTATGTAATGCTGCATTCTTTTTGAACTGCTGCACAGTTATTCATAACATGAAACCCAGTTTATTTTGGTATCCCCCTTTTTTGGTTTTCCCTATTTTTATTTTTCACTATTATAAACAGTGCAACAAATATTCTTTTCCATGTCTCCTTTTGATATGGGAATTTTGGACTGGAACACGAGGTGTTCCCCTGGGCAGGATGGCTTGTCCAGGGATCTTTGTCCGTCAAAGAATGAAACCACGAAACGAAGATGGTATAGTAAAGGTGAAAATTTATTGAAGAACAAGTATAGACTCCCACGTGGGGAGGGAGAAAGAATCTGACAGCACAGACTCCTACTTGCGGAGGGGGAAAGAGTCCCACCAAGTTCCTTTTTCCATGGTTTATAAAGGCTGCAGTTTTTTGTGCCTTGCTATCCTCTCTGATTGGTCACTATTCCCCTTTCATTTGGTCAGTAGAGTTACTCTTGAGCTCAAAGGTCTAGACCTCAAACAGGACATATGAGGCCCTCCTCCTTCATTGTTGTCCTATATTCCTTCTTGGCTTTCTTCCTCCTTTATTTTGTAAATATAGACTGTTTGCTACTCCCAGTTCCCTAGTCTTAAGGAAATGTAACTGCTGCTTCTCTCAACTCTCTTGTTTTATGGAAATGTAACTTCTGCTGGCTCCCTACTCCCTTCTCTTATGGAAATGTACACTTTTGCAACTCTAGCCCTGTATTTTTTCCATGGACCCTTTTAATTTTAAAAATTCCCTAAACCTGCCTATTTTACCCTTAAAAATTCCTATTTCACTTTTATGCTTGTTCAAATGTTTCTCTGAGGTAAATGTGGAGATTCCATTTTGACAGGGAATTAGGATGGTAACTGACATTTACTGTAGCACTTTCATTCAATAAATCCACTCAAGAAATATTTACTGAGTGTCTAATAAATTCCAGACACTTTTCTAGGTACTAGGGATATAGCCAAGGAATAAGTCAGACAAGGGATCCCTTACCATTTTCTCATTTAATTATCATACTATCTCCAATGCTTACCCCTTTTACAGGTGAGGAAATCAAAGCTCAAAAAAGCAACTTGCCAAGGATACAGGTGTATTTGAACTCAACATCTGAATCTAGAGTACAGGTTCTCTGTGTTCCCCTCACATTCTGGAGAGCTCTATTAAAGAGTCCTTTTGTCTGTTGTGATGTAATTACAACTCCTTATATATCTTTGCTCTTTTCCTAGAACACTTTTTTGGAGGTCAACTCTAACTCTACTTTCACAATACAGTCCTTGAAAAAAAATAATACCAGCTATCATATGTGAGGTCTTTACTATTCATCAGGTCCCACAAATTCCATATATACCTCAAGTCATTTAACCCTGACAAAACTTGTTTGTGGTTTATTTTAAATAATTTAAAACTTGTTTGTGGTTTACTTACAAATATTTATAAAACAGTTGATACTTATTAGGCATTGTTTTGTATGCTTTACAGAGACTAATTTAGTAAAACTTCATAACAGTTCTAAAGGATAGCTGCTATTCTTATCAAAATTTTACAGAAGAGGAAAATGAGACTTAAAGAGAGTTGAAGTAATTTGATCAAATCTGTATGGCAGATTTGAGATTTCAACTCAAATATTGTGACTCTACAACCTACTTTCTTACTATACTTTGCTATCTTTGTTGAAAATATTGAGGATGAGTGTCATGCAATCCCCTGCCTTAGCCTTTTCCCAGGATTTCTTAGGAAAACGATAACATCTTCAGCCTGGTCTCACCAACTGATAGAAATCAACTTTATCATTCTATTTACTTTTCTCTCAACACAATGCACTTTGTTTATTTTCTTTTGGAATATGGTTCTCAGAAGAGACACAGTATTTTAACTAATTAGGGAACCATCCAGAATTCTAAATAAAATATTACTATTATTATAGCCCACGATCTTGAATTTTTGGTAGCCACAACCATCTTTTGATTTATATTCAAACTAGAGGCCTGGTGTACGAAATTTGTGCACTCATGGGGGTCCCTCAGCTTGGCCTGAACCCTCTTGCAGTCCAGGAGCCCTCGGGGGATGTCCAACTGATGGCTTAGGACATCCTTAGTACTGCCACAGAGATGGGAGAGCCTCCCACCACCACTGCTATACTTGCCAGCCATGAGCCCCATTTCTAGTGAGCAGCGCTCCCCCTGTGGGAGCATACTGTCCACGAGGGGGCAGTTCCTGTGTTGAGCATCTTCCCTTAATGTCAGTGCATGTCATAGTGACCGGTTGTTCCACCATTCAGTCGATTTGCATATTAGCCTTTTATTATATAGGATTACTATTGCTACCCCTCCCCACCTTATCCTTGTTATATATCCCCATGATTGACTCAGGGCAGTATTCTAGCTGGCAAGACATTCTGACTCTACTATTCAACCTAGAGGTTCTTACTCCCAGCTATGTTTTATTTGCATATTCTATGAGCATGTTATCACTATGTCTTCATCCAAATAAGTCACTGATAAAAATACTTAAATATAATTACAAAGAGTAGAGCCTTACAGTTCAAGAATCTTCACACCAGATGTCATTGATTAAAATAAATAAGACTTTATCCTGGCCAGTGTGGTTCAGTTGGTTGAGCATTATCCCACGCATGGAAAGGTTGCCACTTCTATTCCTGATCGAAGTGTGTGTGGGAGGCAACTTATTGGTGTTTCTCTCTCACATCGATGTTTTTCTCTTTCTCCCTTTCCCTTCCTCTCTCTCTAAAAATCAATAAAAACATCAGCCTTGCTGGTTTGGCTTAGTGGATAGAATATCAGCCTCCGGACTGAAGGGTCCCAGGTTCAATTCCCATCAAGGGCATGTACCTCAATTGTAGGTTCCTCCCTGGGCCAGGCCCTGTGCAGGAGGCAACTAATCTACATGTTTCTCTCTGTCTTTACCCCTCTTGTCCATTCTTTCTAAGAAAAAAACCAAACAAGCCATAAAATCAATGAAAACATATAAAAATTTTTTAAAAACTGCTTTAGATACAGTGTACATTGCTTCTTTAATTTCTTGTACACCATTCTAATATTAACATGGTGTATCTCTTCGTTCCTGGGTCAACGCTCAACCACTGAGCCATATACTATAGCTTCGTTTTTATCTTGATTCAGCACAGCACTATCCTGACTGCATTGGGGAAGGTAGACAAATTCCTTCCCTGCCGCTTGATAGTTCTTATGCTGTGTTTTGATATCATTGTGCTCAAAGCTGAATTTCTTTAGTCATCATATTCTTTTGGCACATATCCTATCTTTGGAGAAACTGATTTCTACTATCAAGATTATGTGATTTAGAAAAAAAGAAATATAATCAAGGCTCAATTTCCATTTGTATTTGCATACAATTCCAGTAAACTCCATAAGTGGAGTTTCTTTCTTGCATGCAAATTCCTGCATAGACAAGGTTAGGAGATTAATATTTATTAATCATTTATTATATACTAGGCACCAAGATGGATACTTTAAGTATATCATTAGATTTTTAATTTACTAATTTGCCTTAGGCCAGCAATTCTCAAACTATGGATCGCGACCCCTTTGGCGGTCAAATGACCCTTTCACATGGGGTCACCTAAGACCATTCTACATATCACATATTTGCATTACAATTCGTAACAGTAGCAACATTACAGTTATGAAGTAGCAAAGAAAATAATTTTATGGTTGGATCACACTGTATTTAAAGGGCCAGAAGGTTGAGAACCACTGCCCTAGGCACCTTTGCATAGCCTTGGTGAGGAACAATTGACAATTATAAGTTTTTAAACATGTGAGAATGTCTTCCAAAATTCTCTTCAAGGTTGGATAAGTGCTCTTTCAATAATATTATTTTATATACATGTCTCAGACAGTTAGGGCTGCTATAACAAAATATCATAGATTGGGTGGTTTAAACAACAGATATTTATTTCTCAGAGTTCTAGAGGTTGGGAAGTTGAGATCAAGGTGCCAAAAAATTCAGTTCTTCAGGTCACTCTATCTGGCTTACAGAGTGCTGCCATCTCACTGCGTGCTCACATGGCCTTACGATCTCTCTCTCTCTCTCTCTCTCTCTCTCTCTCTCTCTCTCCTCTCTCTCTCTGTTAATCCTCACCTGAGGATATTTTTCTATTGATCTTTAGAGAAAGTGGAAGGCAGGGGGAGAGACAGAGAGAGAAACATTGATGTGAGAGAGACACATCGATTTGTTGCCTCCCAGACATGGGCAGGGGATCAAGCCTGCAACTGACATATACATACCCTTGACCAGAATCAAACCCAGGTCCCTTCATTCTGTGGGTCGACATTCTATCCACCGAGCCAAATCAGCAAGGGCTGATCTATTTTTTTGTGTGTTCATTTGAGGAGAGAGAAAGAGTGCAAGAAAGAGTGTCAGTGAACATGCCAGCTCTCAAATCTCTTCCTCTTCTTAAAAGGACACTAGTCCCATCATGAAGGCACCACCCTCATATTTTTTTTCTAAATTTAATTACTTCTCAAAGGCCAACATATGAATTTTGGGGCGATACATTCAGGCCCTAGCAACATGGAAAATAAGTTAATATTAGAATGCATGTTATCTATTAAGAATTTTCTGAGTACTTCAAATATTTCATTTCTCTAAATGTTTGCCCTGGGCTACTATGTTGAACAAGCATGTCAAACCTGTGGCTCATGGGCCGCATGCCTCATTTATTTGGGCTGTGTTAGACTTTGAGTTTGACATGGTTGATGTAGAACAATGAAGAGTAATGAATTTTAAACTTCACAAAACTTTCCTACTATCAAGTGGGTCTAGATGTTCCAAAAGGAGAGGATTAATGTCCAGATTATACCCCCTTCATACATTCTTAAAAGGAACTAATATTGCCTTTTCTGGTGTGATGACCTCCTCATAACAAGATGCCTCTCCCTAAAGATCTCTATCCGTCTCCAGAAGAGAAGAGGAAACATAATAAGTGCCTGGTGCAAAGCCCCAGTGCCTATTTCATGGATGTGAAATGCTCAGAATGCTATAAAATCACCACCGTCTTTAGCCCTGTACAAATGATAGTTTTGAGTGTTGATTGCTCCACTGTCCTCTGTCAGCCACTACAGGAGGAAAAGCAAGGCTAACAGAGGATGCTCCTCAGAAGGAAGCAGCACTAAAAGCACCTCCAATCAAGACGAGTGGGGAACCATCCCAATAAACACATTTTGGATTTTTAAAAAAGGAACTAGTATTTATTGAGAATTATGAGTTTACATATTTACTATACTATAATTTTTATTTTTTACATATGTTTTTATTGATTGTTAGAGGGCGAGAGAGGGAAAAGGATAGAGAGAAATATCAATGAGAGAGGAACATCATTGATCAGCTGCCTCCTGCAGGCACCCCACCGGGGATTGAGCCTATAACCTAGGCATGTACCTAGACCAGGAATTGAACCATGACATATTGATTCCTAGGTCGATGCTCAACCACACCAGCCGGGGGACTTTTTGTTATTTTAGAGTGTACTTTTTCTGCTTATGTAAAAAAGTTTACTGTAAAACAGTATGCTGTGTTACACTGGTAGTTCTAGTGTTTACCAAGCCTATTGATTTCATCATTTTTTCTTGTGCTTGGCTTAATTGCCATTGTTTTGTACAGTAATATTCTTTAGAGGCTTGTAGCCTAGGAGCAACAGGCTATACCACATAGCTTTGGTGAGTAGTAAGCTACACTATCTATGTTTGTATAAGTGCACTTTATGTTGACATGACAATGCAATTGCCTAATAATGAGTTTCTCAGAATATATCTCCTGCCCAGCTGGCATGGCTCAGTGGTTGAGCATTGACTATAAACCAGGAGGTCAGGGTTCAATTCCCAGTCAGAGCACATGCCTGGATTGCAGGCTCAGTCTCCAGTGTGGGGCATGCAGGAGGCAAACAATCAATGACTCTCTTTCATCGTTGATGTTTCTGTCTCTCTCCCCCTCTCCATTTCTCTCTGAAATCAATAAAAATATCCTATATAGTAAAAGCCTAGTATGCGAAGTGTCCGACTGTTGGTTCCACCATTCGACCAGTCGCTATGATGTGCACTGACCACCAGAGGGCAGATGCTCTGACCGGTAGGTTAGCTTGCTGCTGGGGTCCAGCCAATCGGGACTGGATGAGAGAGGATGGACATGCCCTGGACCCTCCTGTGGTCCCTCCCCAGCCAGCCAACCTCCCACAGTCCCTCCCAAGCCAGCCGGTTCTAACCAGCCCCAATTGGGACTGGGCAATATGGTCCTGATCGGCCCTGATTGGCCCCCATCAGGACTGGGTGAGATGGACCAGACATGCCCTTGAGCCCTCCTGTGGTCCCTCCTCAGCCCTGATTGTGCACCAGTAAGGTCCCTCGGCCTGGCTTCACCCTCTTGCAATCTGGGACTCTCTATGGGAGATGTCAGAGAGCCAGTTTCAGCCAAATCCCCACAGGCCAGGCCAAGGGACCCCAGGGGTGCATGAATCCATGAATCCGTGCAATGGGCCTCTAATATATATATCTAATCTAATAAAAGAGCAATGTGCAAATTAACCATCACTCCGAGACACCTAAGCCATGCCCACCAGCCAATCAGAGCGACTGTATGCAAATTAACCCAGCCAAGATGGCAGCCAGCATCCAGAAGCTAGAGCAAACAGGAGTCTTCTGTTTGGAGGAAACTGCCTGCCTCAGCCAGCTGGGCCTCTGCTCAAGGCCACAAAGTTTCAATTATAGAAGCCATGGAGCTGAAGCAAACAGGAGGCTTCGTTGCCTGCTTAGGCCTCCGCTCAAGGCAACAAAGTTTCAATTATAGAAGATAAATAAACCCCAGAAACCTGATTCCAGCCAGCCTCGCTGGGATGTTGGGTCAATGGGAGTTGTGGGCAGCCTGAAAATGGCCTGAAGTCCCTCACTCAGGCTGGCCAGGTACCCCAATAGAGACCCAAACCCTGAAGGGACTGTGGGCAGCCTGAAAATGGCCCTCAGCCCCTCACCCAGGTTGGTCACACCCCCATGGGGTGAGGGTCCCCACTGGGGGGCTTGGCCAGCCTGCAAACAGCCATCAGCCCCTCACCCAGGCTGGCCAGGCACACCAGCAGGTGGACATCCCCCAAGGGGTCCCAGACTGCGAGAGGGCACAGGCCGGGTTGAGGGACTCCCCCATACCCCCGAGTGCACAAATTTTGTGCACCGGGCCTCTAGTGTGTGTGTGTGTGTGTGTGTGTAGGGGTCTTGAGGAGATATATCATATCTCCAATGTTAAGGAGTACATGACTGTATAATCCTACTATATATCTTTCCCACTGCTTTTCTCATAAACTCTGAGATAGTAAAGGAAAGGAACAGTGAAGTCAACCAAGTCAATTTTGTGTTATATAAGCCTGTAAGAACATAGGCTTTCATACATAGCTTTCAACTGGCATCTAATCATGTCATTAAGCCTGTCTTGCACATTGTGTCATGTGACAGATATTAATGCTCCCAAAGATTTTTGGTTCTCTTTTACTTTCAAGCACATACCCCCTCAAAGTTAGATATGCCAATGTGATCTTTGGGCCATTAGAAGTGTCACTTCTGGGAAGAAGCATTTAAAAGTCAGTGCATAATTCTCTATCTTCCTCAATTCTAGGAATCATGGAACATGTCTTTTTAAAACACAAAAGATAATACCCGGTGATTCAATCTTTTAACAAAATGAGAGGATGCCCCAGTACCTTCTAGTTTAATCTATCTCTGTGTCATGATTTTATTCTTGGAAACTTTCCAGTTGAATAATATTAGTAGTCAATTTCAGTATATTGAGATGCTTGTAAATTCATTCATTCATTTCTTCCACATTTATCGCAAGCCATCACATGCCAGGTAGGCACTGTTCAAAGAACTGGGGTAGAAATATAACAAGACAAAGTCCCTGCTTTAAAGGAGTTTATATTCTAGAGGCAGGAGAGAAACAACAATAAAAGATGAACATATGCTTGATTATAAATTGTGCTGAGTGGTAGAAAGAAAAGATGCCTAATGATATAAGAGAGTAATAGAAACATGCACATTTAAATTGCATGTCAGTGGGTAGTATTTAGGAAAGGCCTTTCTGAGGAAGTGACTCTTGGCTGAAACCTTAAGAATGACTGGAAGTATGTGAGGCAAAAAACGTTGGGAAAATATTCTGGAGAAAAAAAGAACAGAATTTTTTCACTTGTGAAATTAAAGTACCAATGATTGTTTTTTTGTTTCTTTGCAGTAGAGAGGAATTTAGGTTTTTCTTAATAACACTAACTGTCATTGTGACAGATCTTCTCGAGCAAAAAAGAAATGCATGAAATTATACTCAGGGCACTATAAAAAGTGTATAGCCCTAGCTGGTCTGGCTCAGTGGAAAGAGTGTTGGTCTGCAAAGTAAAGGGTCCTGGGGTCGATTCTGGTCAAAGGCATATGCTGGGGTTGTGGTCTCTATCCCCTGTAGGGGTCTTGAGGAGGCAGCTGATCAGTGATTCTCTCTCATCATTGATGCTTCTGTGTCTCTCTCCCTTTCCCTTCCACTCTGAAATCAATAAAACATAAACGTGTATAAATCACTCTATGTAATGTGCTGACAGTGTGCCTCAAGTGTAAATGTCCTGGTTGAGAACCACTGGTATAAAGAGACTGATTTTTAGAATTTTGTGATCTTTTCCATACTTATTGCATTTTAGTGTTATAATAGGTCTTATTTTAATATTTAGAACATTCTAATATTGAGCCTCTAACTTTTCTGCTTTTTTTCTTAGTATTTTAGAGTTACTTTTGCTTTAAAATTTTAACTCTTGTGTTTTGAGGTAACCATCATTTTTAAAGTACTTTCTGTTAAATTAAATTTTTAATGCTTTAGTTAGTATTTTTAACTTTTTATGAGGTCTTTTTGTTAGTTGTAATATTCTAGACCTGGGAATGTTTCAGGTTTATTTTATTGCCTAAACTGATATTCTTTCCTGATTAAACATCTGATAATATTATACTGAATCATTTAATAACATTTTCCAACCTTAAGCATTTTAAAGCAAAAGCTTTAGCTTTTTTAAATCTACATATTAGTATTGACTTCTATTGAGTATAGCTACACTTAAGAGTCAGAAAAAATAAAAACAAATACCTATCAGAGTAATAATCATTTAACCACAAAAATCCAAATATAAAAGATATAACAGTTCTATCATTCTTCATGAAATAATAAGTTACTTCTTTATTTTATCATTTATTTTTTTTATTGATTTCAGAGAAAGGAAGGGTGAGGGAGAGAAAGACAGAAACATCAATGATTGGAATCACTGATCAGCTGCTTCCTGCACACCCTCCACTGGGGATTGAGCCCACAACCGGGGCATGTGCCCTGACCCGGAATCAAACCATGATCTCCTAGTTCATGGGTCCATGCTCAAGCACTGAGCAACATCATCCAGGCTCTGTCTTATTTTAAAATTAATTGGATGTTTTAAATGTGGTAAAATTTAATTCTCAGGACAAGGAAAACAATAAGCAAGATGCCATTTCAATACCAAGTTCTATCCACTATGCTTATATATTTAGTTCTAAATATTTCACGTGATTTTTACTGAACTCTTTCATTTCATAGCCAAACTCCTCAAAACAAGTGAAATGCTATATTTAATTAACAATAGATAATTTCCTCTCAATTAACAGTGTAAACAGAGTATGCTTGTGTCTGACAAAAATTGTTAAGGACAAAATGACTCATTAAAGGGATCAGTAGTATTAAAGGTTCAGATACTTCTTTTATCTCTCTGAACATCCAGCCTTACGTCCCCAGTAAAATATTTTAAAGGCAGAGTATACAAATACATTTATAGTCTCAGGCTATCTATCTATTCATAAGCAAAGCATATAGCAAAAAATATGTTATAATGATAAGCCAAGTATCTATTTGGAAACATGTGATAAGCTCCGAGGTTCAGAAAAAAACACACAAAAGTAATCTAATTGAGTAACTATTGTGGCAGTTTAAAAATAACTGCCGAGCCCAGGGGGTATGGCTCAGTGGTTGAGCATCGACTGGTGAACCAGGTCACAGTTCGAGGAGGCAGCCAATCTATGTTTCTCTCATAAACATTTCTGTTTCTCTATCCATCTCCCTTGCCCTGTCTGAAATCAATAAAAGTATATTAAAAAAAACAACAACTGCCGATTTTGTAACACTATTCTCATTGAGATTTAGGGCCTAATTTCCCTTTTCTTGAATACTCAGCTGGCTTGACTAATAGAACTTGGCCTAAGTGAAATTCTGCAACTTCTGAACGCAGGTCAGAAGATGGATTGCACCTTTCACTTAGGTTTCTAGGAACATTTGCTCCAGAAGCCCTGAGCCACTGTGTGAGAAATTGGTGAGTGTTTTGCTGGAGAGATCATGTGAAGAAAGCCTGGGACCATGTGAGAGACAGTCCCGCAGAATTCAGTCTTCTAGACGTCATTGCCAAGGTGTCAGGCACATGAATGAATCCCTCTAGGCCTGCCCATCTGTCAGATGAATGTCACTGAGTGACCCCAGGTAACACCACAGGGAAACAGGTAAATCACTCAGTCAAACAATTCTGGAATTCTTCACACACACACACACACACACACACACACACACACACACACAAATACAAAAAACATGAGCTTTAACAAAAGGTTCTGCTTTTTAACCACCAAGTTTTGGGGATGTTTGTGTGGGAAACTGTGCAAAGCCTAATTCACAGTATTTGCAAGCTATCAAGTTTAGAGAATACCTGGGTTAGAAACAAAGGACTCTTTATTTCTCATAGCAAGAGGAGTCACGTTGATTTCTGTAGTATCCCCATGCCACCCATGTTCCACTGGGGCAACCCAAAGGGCCCATGATTGATTCCTATACATGCAGTGGGCTGTGTTATATTAAGCTTAGAAGATTTAACAATTTTCTAGAAAGCATAAACAAACCTGTTCTTTATTTGGAAGTAGGTATCACCTTATCCTTCAGAGTTTCTTTCTGCAAACACAACCTTAAGATATGGTCCAGGTAAAGTGGTGAAGACCTTGCATTTTGGTACACACGCTCAGTGGATGTATGGAATGTATTAAAATGCTCAGGGGCCATGGTGGATTGCTTCTCCCAACAGTGATATACAACATACTGCATTTCCTCTTGGACATTTATCCCTATATAACAAGAGCATAGGGTCTGGTCTCTGGGTGCTGAGAAATCAAACTGACAGTTGTTTTTGTGCAATCTCATGAGGAAAATAAATATTGTATGATAGAGATTTGCCACCTCTTTGCAAACTTTCTGGTCTCAAGTTTAAAAATGAAACAAAACACCCTCTTAGAGTGATCTTTAGTTTTAATTCCTGTATCCTCCGGCTAACACTTAATTCTAAACCAGGGCTTTTAATTATGGTGTCTTAGTTTCATGATGGGATTAATGGAGTATGTAAATACCCTAAAATTATCTATACAACGTTATGTATGTCCATTTATACATTTATCTCTCTGAAGAAGTGATACATAGATCTTAGATTTTCAAAGAAATATGTGACTTACGCAATGTTAAAAATAGTGAAGATATGGGGGAATTCCCTTGAGATTTACCTTTGAAGCCATAAAAATGCTGTGCTTGTCATTACTGGCAAGTTAATCTCTAAGCACTGACCACTCCTAAATAGCGTGGCACTGCACTGTGTGGACAGAAACTTTGGTGCCAATGGAAAACCCTTCCCTATAGTTTAGTATGTATTATGTAGAAATTTGATTGGCAGAAATGCAGTAAGTGTAATAGAACTGTGAGAAATCTAACTTGCACAAATGACATCAGTCTTCCATCTGATGAGAATAAGCCAACACAAACACAAATTACCTGATCTTAGATTTCTTAAATTATCATACCCCTATTAACTATGCAGTTTCCAAGGAACTGGATAAAATAGGCCTTTGGAACATAAACTTTATTCACAAGAACTCAAAAATCTCAGAATACATCTGGTCCTTTCAGATGTTATAAATTAATAGCACCGAAGTTAGTTAGCATCATGACTAAAATCTCAGGTATCAGTAAAATCCCTCTTTATCCTCCTGTCTTACATAACTAGACTATCTGTATAGCATTAATCTTATATCAACATTTATAAGTCTCATTGATTCATTGGCAATTAAAGAGTGTATGATATATTTAAAAACCATTATATTTCAAATACTCTAACTCCAGACAGATTAAAACTAATTAAAAAAAATTAATTGCTGAAATCTTACCATTTGCGATAGCATGGATGGACTGGTGGGTATTATGCAAAGTGAAATAAGCCAGACAGAGGAAGACAAATGTCATATGATTGCATTTATTTGTGGAATCTAAAGAACAAAATAAATGAGCAAACAAAACTATAACACATTCATAGATACAGAGAATGGATTAATGGTTGCCAGAAGTACAATTTAGTATTTAGAAAATAGTCACAGGGATGTAAAGTATAGCATATGGAATGTCAATAATATTGCTATAACTATATATAGTGCCAGGTGGTTATTAGAAATATCAGGGGGGACACTTTTTAAAGTATATGATTGTCTAACCACTATACTGTACACCTAAAAGTAATATAAAATAATACTGACTGTAATAGGTAATTAAAAAACTAAATAAAAAAATAAATAATTGAGAGATGTAGCAGTAGTTTGGGGTACAGATTCATTTCGTGGTTGCCAAAGGCTTCTGTTAAACTGAATTCTTATTTATTTATTTTATTCCAACTTTAAAGAAAGTCCTTTTAAGTCCAGCAGGGATTCAAAGCAACTTAATTATATGGTTTTATTTAAATTACTCCAAAGAATTATTTTTTTAAAGATACAATTAATTTGAATCACAATAGCATTATACCCTCACCACCAAAATAAATGCCTAACTTCTCCCTATCTTAAATACATTTACATATTCAAACATAAAAAATTACCTATCTAAACTAATAAAAGTGAAATAGTAAAATTAACCGTTTCTTCGGGACTGGGTAAGCCACGCCCACCAGCCAATCAGAGTGGCTGTACGCAAATTAGCCCAGCCAAGATGGAGGCTGGGTGGCGGGTGCTGTGGGTGGGTGGGCGGAGCCGATGGGCCGGGTGGCGGGTGCTGTGTGTGTGTGTGTGGGTGGGCGGAGCCGATGGGCCAGGTGGTGGGTGCTGTGTGTGGGTGGGTGGGGCACCGCGGGTGGCGGTGGTGTGTGTGGGGCGGGCGGGCTGCTATGGGTGGGTGGCAAGCTGCAGGCCAAAGGTTGGGCAGGAATAGGCTGAGCTGAGGGACTCCCGAGTGCACAATATATTGTGCACCGGGCTCCTAGTGTATTTATAAGTTTGATTTTGTCATAATAAAAGCAAGCTGAATGCCAAATCTTAAACTTTGGTAAATATAGTAGCAGTATCTTTTTGAGAATACCACTGATGTGTTTTCTCTAGAAGATAGTAAATTATTCAATTCACATTTAATGGATATTATATTTTATTTTTTCAAAATGATTCTTCATAGATGTAAAATATTTTCCCAGTTTTTCTTTTCTTCTGTTCATCTGTCACTCAATTAAGCATTGTTTTTTTTTCTGAAAATAAACTATTGTATAACTTAAACTTTATTAAATATTCAATGGGGCCCTGACTGGTTTGGCTCAGTGGATAGAGCATCGGCCTGCGGACTGAAAGGTCACAGATTCGATTCTAATCAAGGGCATGTACCTTGATTGTGGGCACATCCCCAGTAGGGGCTGTGAAGGAGGCAGCTGATCGATGTTTCTCTCTCATAGATGTTTCTAACTATCTCTCTCGCTTCCTCTCTGTAAAAAATCAATAAAAAATATTTTTAAAAATAAATAAATATTCAATGGGGCTATATATAGTTATATACTTATCTAGACACTTAGCCTTTATTTAGCAAACTCAAACAACTACAGTGATTATTCCAATAATTGAATGCTACAAAGATTAATATGTTCAATTGCATCAGACGTTGAAAATGTTCTCTCTGTTTTGAAATGTCTATAAAATGCTGTGATAATTTCCATAATCAGTATGGAAATTATTTTAAGTATATAAAAAAACCTCACCTCATCAATATAAATTAAAATGTACTGCAGGCCTTTCATTTATTACACACACATTATCTCATACACTTTAATGAAAAGAGCCATTTCCTGTGACTTATGGAAAGTAACAAACTCCCTGAGCATCAGTTGCCCCATCTATAAATGGAGGTAGTCATATATAACTATAGTGTTATTTTAAGACTAATAAATTGTTGGTTAAAATAACTATCACCTCTTGACTGTGTACTGTGTTCCAGGTACATGTGAGAGCTGGAATCCAAAGAAAGCACGGTAGTCCAGCTGAAGTAAAGAGACAGAGATCAGAGTTTAGAATAACTAAAGTGTCTAGAATCTGTGCAACAGGGTATCAGACTAGAGTGTAGAGGGGCCTTTGAGTCTATGTGATCATCCCCTGCAGGTCCTTGACTGGCAGCTGGGTTGTAAGTGTATAGGATAAAACAACCAATGGCTTACCAGAGTGTGTGTGGCTGCTGCAGGATTGCAAGCAGAGCAGGGATACTAAAGTTCTTTAAGAACTAGAGGGCTTTGGAGTTCTGGCAGGTCAGAGAGCACTATCTGCTTAACACTAAGCTGATTATCCTAGCATCTAGCTTAGATATCTTAGAAAGGCTGTGTCTTAGGATGAGGGACCATATCCTTGAGCAAGGATTGGAAAAGTTTTTCTGTAAAGGGCTGAGCAATAAATATTTTAGGCTTTTTGTACCATACAATCTCTCACTCTTTCTCATTCTCTTTCTTCATCTCATTTTTTTAAAGAGTGCTTTTTCAGAAATAACAATCTATTATTACCTTGGAGTAGCTTGCTTATGTAGCTTGCTGACCCCAGTTTCAGATAAGGTCTAATATAGAAACACATTAACAAAGCCTAAAACCAAGGCCTTAGAAAATTCCCCGTAAAAAGAATTTGGAGGTGGAGTTCTTCCATTTTATTAGGGCTTAAAGAACACCTCAATGTTGTTTCTTAAATCTGAATTAAGGAAGTATACAACCATACCTCTCTACATTCCTGATGGGTAGACAGCAATTGAACTCCTGACAAGATAAAAAAAAATCAATACTATTCAACCCATGCCAGTGTGGCTCAGTTGGTTAGAGCATCATCCTGTACACCCAAGGGTAGCGGGTTCAATTCCTGGTCAGTGTACATACCAGGTTGCAGGTTGGATCCCCGTACAGGGCATGTGCTGGAGGCAGCTAGTCAATGTTTCTTTCTCTCTCCCCACTTCCTCGCTACAAAATCAATTTAAAAAATCAAAACTCTCCAGAGGAAGATAAAAGAATCAAGGTCCTGTACAACGTATGAATCACAAAGGTCAATATAGTATAAAAACACTAGATAATGACATAGAAAAATATGACCCATTGTAAAAAAAAAAAGCAGTTAAGAAAAAAATCAACCACAAAATGATTTAGATTTATAGAGAAAGATTTAAAACTATGGGGAAAGTATTAAAGAAAATGTGATTTAAATAATTAAAGAAAATATATTAATGAGTGAACAGAGAGGGGAGCTCAGTAAATAAATAAAAACTATATGTATAAATCACATAGACATTGTAGAATGGGAATGTAGAATTAGTGAAATATGAATTTCACTTTCTTGCTTAACAATAGATTGGTGATGGCAGAGGAAAACAAGTAAATGTAAATAGAGATCATAGAAATTTCCAAAGAAAGAATGAGCCCTACCCAGTTTGGCTCAATGGATAGAGCATCAGCCTACAGACCAAAAGGTCCCAGGTTCCATTATGGTCAAGGGCATGTACCTTAGTTGCAGATTTCTCCCTGGTGCGGGCCCTGGTCAGGCAACCAATCAATGTGTTTCTCTCAAATCAATATTTCTCTGTGTTTCCTTCTCTCTTCCATTCTCTCTAAAGTCAATGGAAAAATAGCCTCGGGTGAGGATTAACAAAAATATTGGAAAGTAAAAGCTCTACAAATTAAAAAAAAAAAAA
>PVJC01011088.1:0-42298 GCA_004026665.1 Murina feae
TGGCTCTAAGAAAGCACCACAAACCAAGGGGCTTAAAGTAACAGAAGGAAATTTATTCTTTCACAGTTTTGGAGGCCAGAGGTCCAAAACCCCATTGCTGGCCAGGGTAGCTCCTTCCTTGAGGCTCTGAGGAGAACCTGCTCACTTTTTCTCTCCTAGCTTCGGATGGTTGCTGGCCATCTTTGGCATTCTTTGCTGGTGGACACATGACTGCAATCTCTGTTTTAGTTTTCATATGTTGTTGATATTTTTTGTTTTTTGTTTGTTTGTTTGTTTTTCTGTCTCTGTGTCCAAACTTTCTCTTCATATAAGGGTATGAATAATTGGATTGGATTAGGGCCCAATCTAATTCAGCATGACCTCATTTAAACTTCATTACATCTACAAAGACACTATTTTAAAATAATACGATTTTTTTGGAAATATCGAAGATTTTGCCTGTTTGGTTCTAGACCTTCCCAATAAAGCAAGTATCACATTAAGGTGAGACATACTCTTTTTGCTGGTGACAGGTTTTGCCTTCAATTTATTATTATTTTTTTTTTTAAAGTCAACTTCTGAGGTCTAAAAAAGCAAAGACCAATAAAATGAGGTATCTCTGTATGTTATCCTACTGCCTCTGGCCTCTCTGATTTCTGATGAAAAATCAACTGTTGATGTTATTGAGGACACATGATACACTGCTTCTCTCTTGCTGCTACCAGAATTTTTTTCTTTTTGTCTTTCAACAGTTAGATTGTAAAATGTGTACGTAGATATAGATCTCTTTCAGTTTATCCTACGTAGAGTCTATGCATAGAGTTTCTAGGATGTGTATAGATTAATGCTTTTCTTTATATTTGTGAGTTTTACTATTCTTCAAATATTTTTATCTGCCTTTTTCTTTCCTCTCCTTCTGGAATACACATTATGTGTATGTTGCTATACGTTATGGTGTCCCACAGCTTTCTGATATACTGTTCAGTTTTATTCATTCTTTATTATTTCTGTTTCTCAGACTAAGTAACCTCAATTGACCTGCCTTCAAGTTTGTTGACTCTGTTCTTCCCACCTATATTTTTTGCTCAGTCCATCTAGTGAATTTTTAAATTTTATTGTATTTTTTATATTGGAATTATTATCTGATTTTTTTCTAATTTCTATCTTATTGATAGTCTTTATTGGATGAGACATCATTTTCATGTTTTCCTTTAATTCTTTAAGCTTGGTTTTCTTTATTTCTTTGAACATATTTAAAATGACAACTTAAAGATGTTGTCTAATCAGTCCAACATCTAAGCTTTTGCCATGGCAGTTTCTATTGGCTGCGTTTTATAATTTTTTTGTTGAAAACTAGACCATTGAATATACCTTTGAATATAACCTGGCAGCTCTGGAAATCTGATACTTCTCCCTCTTCAGGGTTTTGTTTGTTGTTTAATCAGTGACTTTTCTTAATTCAGTAAAATCTGTAGTCTTTGTTATGTGTGGCCAGTGAAGTCTTACACAAATAGCTTACTGGTCAGCTAATGATGGGACAGAGATTTCCTTCAGTGGCTGGAACCAGTAGGTTTCTCAGTCTTTGCCCTAGGCACATACTGGAGCATACCTTCAGTGCTCAGCCAGGTTGCTTACACTCTGTCCTTACCTTCACTTCCTGCTTGAACAAAACCTTAGGTTTAGCCAGAGGTGAAAGCCAGGGCTCAGGTCTTTACACAGCATGTGTACAACCTGGACATGCACACAGCCCTAAGTATACACAAGGCCTTCTAGATTTCCAGGAACATGCCTGTGTTTTTGAAAGCCCCCTCTGGACATCACATTCCTTAGCTTTTCTCTGTAAGCTTTTTGTTTGCTTATTATTTGCGCTGTTATTCGTAGCCTCAGGCAGTCATGATGTTAAACAATTACAGCTGATTGTTTTTGACAATTACTCCTGAGGAAAAGGCTGCTCTCATTGGGTGCCAGGTCAAGTTAAACAAGCAAGCCCCTGTGTGAATTCTTGCATGGAACCAGGTCAAATGATGCCAGTTTTCTGAGAATGGGGCCCAGAGGAAGCTCCTACCCTCTTCTTCTCCTCCCTCCAGTGGCTGCCAGGTTGTTGATTTTCACCGTAATTGGAGGCTGTTGCTTTTCAAGGCCATCAGAGAACTGGGGAGCAAGAGGTGAGAAAAGGGCAGGTTTGAAATGACACAGAGCCCACTGTCCTTAGATCCTCCATTTAAAAAATGCTATCCAGATTGCTGCAAGCCTTCAGTTAATATTCAGAGTTCTGAAAAAATTGATTCTAACCATTCTTGTCACTGACCTCATTGCTCTTATGGAGAAGAAGATTTTGAGATCTTTAATCCTGCTGGAGCTAATAAATATTATGTTTTAAGGATTTTTTTAAATTGAATTTTTTATTTTTTAGATATATTTATTGATTTTTTACAGAGAGGAAGGGAGAGGGACAGAGAAGTTAGAAACATCGATGAGAGAGAAACATTAATCAGCTGCCTCTTGCACACCCCCCACTGGGGACGTGCCCGCAACCCAGGTACATGCCCTTGAGCAGAATTGAACCCGGGACCCCCCAGTCCCCAGGCCAACGCTCTATCCACTGAGCCAAACCGGTTAGGGCTAAAATTGAATTTTTTAGAATGAGAGGAAGAGGGAGAGAGAGAGGGGGAGGGAGGGAGGAAGGGGAAGAGAGAGAGAGAGAGAGAGAGAGAGAGAGAGAGAGAGAGAGAACATTGATGTGAGAGCAGACCATCTATGCCTCATACATGGGATCAAGCCCTGAAATCCAGACATGTGTCCTGACCAGGAATCAAACCAGCAACATTTTGGTACATGGGATGATGCCCAACCAGCTGAGTCATGCCAGCCAGGACAGTAAAGATGATCTATGCCTTGAAATGAGCTGCCTCTCTATATCAGGCCATTAGTGTGGGGTTGAGTCAGTTTTCTTGCTGAATTTTTGTGTTCCATGTTAAAGGTGCCATCAGTCACTTATGAGCCATCGGCCTTCATAAAGCTTTTGAGGAAGAGCTCATGTCATTAGCAGAGATGGACAGCAAAAGATCAAAAGATCACTATTAATAATTGAGTCTCTCAGTGACCGATAGCAAACATCACCCTCACAGAAAGCACAGGTATTTATGGACTAAAATGTCTGCCTCATTAGATACTCAATACTCTGGGTACCACATAAAGATAATAGTTGCCTCTCTGTGTATTTTAACTGATTTTGAAAATTCAAAACTATATTAAATATTATTTTGCCATTTCTATTCTGATAGATAATTCCACTTCCCTGATTACTATCTTGTATGTTGTTGAAGCTGCTATTGGTCTAAGATCATAAAAATGCTTGTTTTCTTGATAGATGATATCCCCTTTACTGTGTTGTGTTCTATCATCTGTACAGTTTTTTACATCAGTAGATTAGGCATTTGTTAATCAGGAAGTAGGTGTGTGCTGTTGATGCTGCTTAATAAATTAAAAGATACCAAACTTGCAATTAATAGTTATAAACTCTAAAATTTGCATTAAACTACTCAAAAATATTGTTATTGCAAGTATATTTAATTCCTGGAATTAAAAAGTCATTTCAAATTCTGCAGTAAATTTATTTTACTATCATGAAAGATATACAGATTTTAAAGTGCTTCAGTTTTATTACTAACATTTTTGTTAAAAATATCTTTATGGTGTTTTTATTTGTTATCCTTCTAACTGAATGAGTCATGAAGTGCTCACAGAAATAAAAGACCCGAGTCTGAATCAGTTTTGTCATTAATCTGGCAAATTTGTTGACTCATGATCATTCCCTCCACATCTGAGTTTTCCCATTTTGAAGGGATTGAGCTGAATGAGATAGATTTTAAAATTTACATTTGAACTCTAATTCTGAACCTTTAAAATTTTTCCAAACTCATTTTACTAGATATGACTTAAAACTTAAAAGAAAAAACAAACACATTCTAAAAATTGTTGTGCATTTCATAATCTGGTATTTGGTGTGAAACACTTATATTGACAGTTGTTATATCACATTATGCACTGAGTGGCCAGATTATTATGACCGGCCAGATGATTATGACCACCCCATCAGTACTTCATTGACACTTCCAAAAATACTGAATATTGAAAACTTCCTAAGCAAATTCTCTCAAGGTTTTATTATTATTATTGTTTGCATATCTAATTCATTGTACTGATGAGGTGGTCATAATAATCTGGCCACTCAGTGTATAACCCTGTGTCAGAGAGCCCTGGAACAGAAAGGCTTTCTGTTTCTATTGGGAGCATAGGGAATCACGTGCTTGACTTATATCTTTTACCCGGCACTTGAGAGAGACACATTTCTCTTGAAAATCATGGCCCTCCACACTTGCAAATGCTTTTCATATTGTCAATAATGCAGTATGAAAGTGAAATTTACAGAAAACCATTTCACAAAGATCTCTTAGTTGTTCAAGGAATGATTGTTTTGCATATAGACTCTTCCTGTTTCCCACCTATGGCCCTAGAGAACAAGTGGAGATTATGTTGGTGGCTGACTCCAGGAGGCCTCAAACACATCCCTGTAGCATCACCCTCCATCATTCTGGGCCTGGTGCACTCTCTTTGCCTTTATAAGTCTCTCAGGCACCAGCTACTCTTTCTTTGTATACTCTCAGTTTTATCAATGGAAGCCAATCAGTTTCTTGCATCTCTCCTTGTCAGAGTCTTGACTATATCTAGAAAGACGTTTATAAAAGAAAGCAGGATAAACAATAACTTCTGTTCCTCTTGCTCTTACCATGAACCTAGCCTACCTTCACTTCCGTTTATTTCCTCACTTTCAGGTACATTTTATCAGTGAGTTAATACATGGATCTCAGTATGGTATATCTTATGGGCCTCTTTTGTCTTAAGAAAGCATTCTTGATTTTAGAAATTTAAAAAGAGTCATAAAAACAGAACTTGGCATTTCTGATAGTCAGGGCCACTTTTTAAAAAATATTTTTTGTTGGTTTAAGAGAGGAGGGGAGAGGAAGAGAGAGAATCCTGGATCGGCTCCCTCATGCACATCCCCTACAGGGACTGAGCCGGCAATCTGGGTATGTGCTCTGGGAATCGAACTGTGACTTTCTGGTTCATGGGTTGATGTTGTTAATCCTCACCCAAGGATATTTTCCACTGATTTTTAGAGCAGAAAAAATGGGAAGATACAGAGAGAGAATAACATCAATGTGAGAGAGACACATTGATTGGTTGCCTTCCACACGAGCTCTGACCAGGGTCCAGGATCAAGCCTGCAACTGAGGTGGGTATGAACCCTTGACTGGAATCAAACCTGTGACCCTTCAATTTGTGGGCCAGTGCTCTATCCACTGAGCCAAATTGGCTAGGGCAAGGGACATTTTTGTATAGTCTCTGTTGTGTTGCTGATTTGTGTGGGACACTGGACAAATTTTCACATTTCTCTGTGTTTTGATGTTTTCAGATATAAATACAGGCAGCATAATAGCAGTTACCTTGAATACAGAATAATGTATCAAGAATGCTTTATGCCCTGACTCATTTGGCTCAGTGGATAGAGTGTCAGCCTGTGGACTCAAGGGTCCCAGGTTTGGTTCCAGTCAAGGGCATGTACCTTGGTTGCGGGCACATCCCCAGTGGGGAGATGTGTAGGAGGCAGCTGATTGATGTTCCTTTCTCATCAGTGTTTCTGGCTCTCTGTCCCTCTCTCTTCCTCTCTGTAGAAAATCAATAAAATATATATTTTTTAAAAAAAGAATGCTTTATAAGATAATATTAATTTAAGATTTTGTTTTAACCTGGAATAGAGTAACATTGGTAGAATAATGAAGTAATATATGTAGAATGCTTAGGATAGTATCTGGCACATAGGTGGTGCTCAGTGGTTACTAGCTATTATTATTGTTACTATGTAAGGATTTTGGAATTTTATATAAACTGCATCACATCTGAAAGTACAGAATCTGTTTTTTATTTTCCTGTGCAAAGGTGTCTTTTGGTTAGAGCTTTCCAACTTTTAAATACTTTCTCATCAGAAATCTCATGATTAATAGAGCAAACTGAACTCCCAACTCCTCACAGGGAAGGAGAAAGCTATCTATTGAGGCCGTGAAGTGGATCTCATGATGGAAGTGAGACTTGCCAAGGCTGTGGGAGGAGAAGGGCACACAGGCAACCAGTGACTGTGGGTAGAGCTGGAGGTAGCCAGTGTTCACCTGGGCCTCTGCTGTAGTGCTGCTGTCTTGTCTTTTGCCCAACAAAATGTCTGTGAGAGTCATCCACTTTGTTCTGTGTATTGGGAATTCATTTCTGTTCTTTTGTTGTGAAATGCTCCTGCATCTGAACATACTACACTTTGTTGAGCCATTCTCCTAGTGAACATTAGGATGATTTCCAAATTTCAATTATTATGAGGAAAGCTTATGTGAACATTATCATGTGTGTCCTTTTGTAGACATGTATTGTCATTTCTCTGGGGTATACTTAGGAGTGGAATTGCTGGCCCATAGGGTAGGCATATGTCTGGCTTTAATAAAATTGCCAGTCTTGTGTGAGAGATGCCACCATTCTCTTAAATAGACTTTTGAATGTGAAGTAGTAAATACCCTTCAACAGATGACCCAGTTGTAATATTCTCCTGAGAAGTATTTGGGATTGATTGTGAGTCAGTTTTTCCAATGGGTAGTTGATGTAATGGCTACTCAAGAGAATGAAAGAGTTCAGAATATAGAGGTTTTATTTATGTTAGATGTATTTATATGATGGCAGATTGAATAATTGAACCGCATATTATGGTATAATGTAGTTAAGTCTATAAGGAAAAGATTTTATTATAAATTCTTATGTGTTGTGTTTAAAAGGGCACTGTTCTGTAAATCTGAAGAACTGGATTCTAATCCTAATTCTAGCGCTATATAACTGTGACGTGGGGTGAGTTATGTGACCCTTCTAAATCTTTATCTGAACCGAACAGTGGCGGAAGGGGAGTTTAATCTGTATTTCTCTTAGCTTCTTTCCAAGTTTTTCTTCTGCGATTTTTTTAAGAAGGCATTTAAAGTTAATTAATGTCTTATTTCCTTACATGTCTAATTAATAAATTAATAACCTAATAAATTAATTTGTTCCAAAGAAAAATAAGTAGTTACAGATTCAAAGTCATGAAGTGAGTCTAAATTTTATACTATGGATACAGTATAGGATTTACTAAACCAAAGATGTTATGTTCTTAAAAAATAAAATACTAAAACTTCACTGGCAACTACTTTGATTTTGTAATGTATCACAGATGTGGTTACTCTGCCACTACGTAATCAAAATCCTAAAGGACATTCCACATATAATGTTGCAAAGGTTCAACTTTGGACTGGGTTTTGTAGTCAGCTTGAAACAAATTCAGCCAGTTTGTGGCTCTTCAGATCCTGCACTGATTCAGAGTTTCACAGGTGGCTGGTGTTTTTCTTACAGTTATTAGTAGGTGCCACAGTGTAGGAAAAAGGGCAATCAGCTATTTCTGTTATGATTAAAGGTAGAAGTTTCCTTTCACAGTCTTGCCATTTCAAAATTTGATTCTTTATTACATCCAGATGGGACTACAGGAGGCCTTATATTGTATGTCTTCTTATTGTAGAACTAGGGGCCCAGTTTACAAAAATTTGTGCACTGGGGGAGGGGGGGGGCTGGTCCCTCAGCCTAGTCTGCACCCTCTCCAATCGGGGAACTCTCGGGGCTGCTGGCTCCTAACCGCTCACCTGCCTGCTGGCCTGATCCCCCTAACTGCTCTCTGCCTGCCTGATAATCTATAACTGCCTCTGCCCCAGCCCTGCCACCATGGCTTTGTCCGGAAGGATGTCTGGAAGGTCGTCTGGAAGATGTTCTAATTAACATATTACCTTTTTATTAGTATAGATGCCACCTTGTCTTAAAAAATACAGGTTGTTAGCCGATTTTCCTATTGTGGAAGGGGAGCCTGCAGTAACATCCTGGGTTCTGACCAGGGCTTATGCACTGGTGCTTTATCTCAGCAGGTGAGATTCCTACAAGAAGACTCCTGGATGTACCTTGAACATTTCTATCGATTTTGCCAAATCCTCCTCCAAAAATGTTGAACCACTTTAAACTTCCACCAGCAACTATGCATGTGCCCTCTATCCTACTTTGATGCCAATATCATTGATTTCCCCCTAGAAGCTTCCCTCCCCTCAGCTGGGACTGCTTGGCATTTGAGCCAAACTCACTGTTCAGCCTGGGACTTGCTTTCCCAAGATAGAATTATGGAGGAGGAAAAATAGTGTTCCTCTACCCTTCTGAGTTCACACTGGAGGCCCTTGTAATGAAAGACAGATTACCAAGAGAAAAACAAAAATTCATTAACATGTGTACCTCATGTATATGTGGGAGATCCCAGCGTAAAATGAATAAATCCCCAAGGTGGCTTAGAGTCCAAATTTAAATACCTTCTTCCTAGGGAAAGGGGACGGGATATCTAGGCCTCTTAGAGGAGAGTATATGAGTTTAAGGAAAGATGAATGGGGGTGGGGGAGATAGTTTGTAACAAAGTTTGGGTGTGATGTCAACTTGTAGTCTCCTGTGACAGGAGTCAGTCTTCACTGGCTGATGACACTTTTCACATCGAGGGGACCTTTTGTGGGGGTCCAATTTTAGGCAGATCAGGAGACTTTAGTGAAAGCCTCTCCTTGCATTTGCTGTTTTTCAAGCATCTGTAGCTCAAAATTATCAATATAACAACACAGCATATATTGGGGTGGCATGTTCTCTGACCTTCAGAATAAGCCCAACAAAAGCTTGTTTCCTTTCTTAGATGATTTGCCACAGGAGTGTGATTCCCTGGAGACAGTATTCTGACCAGACTTTCCTGGGAGTGGTCATAACATACCCTGTGCTTGTAGAAAGGTGTGGGCCATATCACTAAATAAATCAGGGTCAGTTTTCTCATCTTGTGGAAAGCGAGATAAAGTTATGATAGTTTGTCTCCCTTTCCACAGGTTTCCTGCAGATTTCTGTCTCTGCTGTAGCCCCAGTGGCCCCATTGTCCCCGGCGGCTCTGGGGCTTGGAGCTGCTGGGTGCTGGGCCCACTTGAATATTTGTGTCTTGGCTCCTCCAACCCCAGCGCTGAGGTTGGGCTTGGGGCTGCTGGGTACTGGGCCCCCTGTGGGCTGTGTCTCTGCTCCTAGGATCCCATCGGCCCCAGCACCTACACAGCCACAGGACTTGGAGCACCCTTCGCCTCGAACCCCAGTGGCAGCAGCGCCGACACGGGGCTCGCAGCCGCTGGGGTTCGGGGCTGGGCCACCCCACAGGCCAGGTCCCCATGCACCTCGGACCCCGCCCCCACCACTGCCACTGCCCGCACCGCACCCTCCACCACCCGCCCCGCCCGTGCTGCTGCCCGCCACCGCCCACACCTCAACCGCCGCTGCTCTCTCTGTGGCTGCCGGCCTCCATCTTGGCTGGATTAATTTTCATACAGCTGCTCTGATAGGCTGGTGGGCGTGGTTTTGGCTGGTGGGTGTGGCTTAGGCATCCCGGAGAAATGGTTAATTTCAATATTACGCTTTTATTAGAGTAGATATATAATTTTTGGTAATGCAAAATGCTTTGTGAAAATATAAACAGGAAATAGTTGTTAGTTAATAGTTTTATTACTGAATGATGAAATATAGTATACTAGAGGCCCAATGCACAAATTCATGCACCAGTAGTGTCCCTCACCCTGGCCTGGGGGATCAGGCCCTCTGATATCCCCTGAGAAATCCCAGAGTGCGAGAGGGCACAGACCAGGCCGAATTGCACCACCAAAGTGCACGATCAGGACCAGGGAGGGATGTGGGAAGTTGGCCAGTCAGGAAAGGGCCACAGGAGAGCTCCAGGGCATGTCCGGCCCATCTAATTCAGTCCCAATTGGGCTGATCCCAGAATAACCTACCAGTCGGATCGTCTACCCCCTGGTGGGCAGTGCACATCATAGCAACTTTTTCTCCAGTCAACTTCTGCCTCCTGGTGGTCACATCATAGCAAGTGGTTGAGTGGCCTTAGCATATAATTAGCATCCTATACTTTGATTGGTTGAACAGCTGACCGGTGGACTGGACATTTGGCATGTTAGGCTTTTATTATACAGGACTAGTGGCCCTGAGCACGAATTCATGCATGAGTAGCTTGCTGCTGATTGCCTTGGCTGTCTGCCCCACCCACTGCCGCTTGCAGCTCTCTGCCACACATAGCTTGCTGCCCCGCCCTCCTGTAGCTCTCCAACCACTGCTCTGCCCTCCTCTACTTATCCGCCAATTGTAGCTCACTGCCCCGCCCTCTTGATGAGCGGTTATTATGTGATGGCATCCCAACCAATTTGCATGTTACTATATTAGAAGTATTGATTCTTTTTGAAGTAGGCAGTGGGTGTTTCTCTGTCATGTTACATATTTTAGTGTTCATTAACAAGTTAAAGTGAGCCAGTTTGGCTCAGTGGATAGAGCGTCAGCCTGCGGACTGAAGGATTCCAGGTTCTATTCTGGTCAAGGGCATGCACTTTGGTTGCGGGCACATCCCCAGTAGGGGATGTGCAGGAGGCAGCTGATCAATGTTCCTCTCTCATCGATGTTTCTAACTCTTTATCCCTCTCTCTTCCTCTCTGTAAAATATCAATAAAATATATTTAAAAAAATAAAGTGAATGAAATTTTATTATTGGTTGTTATAGAGACAAAAGTACTAAATATTTAAATATTTTATTTGTTTAGAAAATCATATTTGATCAGGAAGCCTAAGATAAGTTCAAGGACTAGACTACCATAGTGTTTGAGCAATATCCTTCACTCCTCAACTAATTTGCTTTGTTATATAATTTCCTAGTATCTTATTTATCTTAAGGGTTTTGATTTTAGGCTAGTATAATTTAGGAGTATTCATAATTAATCTTTCATATTTACAAATGATAATAAATTATTTTGGTTAAGCTTTCAGTAAAACTTTTCTTGTATAAAATGTTAAGATATCCATCGGTGGATAAATGGGTAAAGGGGATGTGATATATATATCTAATGGAATACTAGTTAGCCATATAAAAGAAGGAATCTTGCCATTTTTGACAACCTGGATGGGCATAGAGGGTATTATGCTACATACAATAAATCAGGCAGAAAAGAACAAATACTATATGATCTCATTTATATGTGGGATTTCTGGGGGTTGGGAGAGGAAAAGAGCTTATAGAGAGAATAGATTGGTGGTTACCACAGGTCGGCTTTTGGGGGCGAGCAAAATAGGTGAAGGTGGTCAAAGATACAAACTTCCTGTTATAAAATGAATAAGTTCTGAGGATATAATGTATAGTATGGAGACTATAGTTAACAATACCATATTTTATATTAGAAAGCTGCTAAGAGAGTAGATCTTAAAATTTCTCACGCAATAAAAATAACTATTTGTGGTGAGGGATGTTCATTGGACTGTGGTGATCATTTTGCAATATATTCAAATATCAAATTATTATCCTATCTAATAAAAGAGTAATATGCAAATTAGGCATCACACCATAAAAAATATGGCCACCCCCATGGCCACAAGTTGGTGGCGCCCATAGCCACAAGATGGTGGTGCTCAGTCTCGCTCAGCGCTGCCACTGAAGAGGTCAGGCCTGTTACGCAGGCAGGTGGCGGGGGAGGTGGGGGCCAAAGGGGAAGAACAGGTGATCAGAGGAGGATGAGGGTCCCTTGCCCAGGCCAGAGGCTTTCGCCAGAGGCCTCAGGCATGGGCAAGGGCGAAGCCAATGATTGGAGGGGGCATGGGCAGAGTCAGTGATCGGAGGGGTATGAGGGTGCCCTACCCAGGCATTAGGCCTGGGCCAGAGGCCTCAGGCCTGGGCAGGGGCAAGGCTGGAGATCGCAGAGGCCTGGGCTCTACAGAGGCCAGGGGAGAAGCCTGCAATTGCAGGGGTCTGTGCACCAGTGGAGTCGGCAAAGCAGGGGTCTGGGGGTCCCCTGCCCAGGCCTGAAGCCTTGACTAGAGGCTGTAGTGGGGCAGGGGTGGAGCCCGCGATCTCAGGGCCTGGGCAGGGGCAGAGCCAGAATTAGGAGGAGCCTGGGGGGCCCCTGCTCAGGCCTGTAGCCTTGGCCAGAGGCTACAGTGGAGAAGGGGCAGAGCCAGTGATCTCAGGGCCTGGGCAGGGGCAGAGCTGGTGATCTGAGGGTCAGGGGTGTAGCCTGCGATCTCAGGGTTCTGGACATGAGCGGAGCCAGCAATGCAGGAGTTTGGGGGTCCTCTGCCCAGGCTGGTAGCCTTGCCCACAGGCTGCAGTGGAGCAAGGGTGGAGCTGGCAATGGCAGGGGCCTGGGAGTCTCCTGCCCAGGCCTGTAGCTTTGGACAGAGGCTGTAATGGGGCAGGGGTGGAGCCCATGATTGGAGGGGCCTTGGGGTCCCTTGTCCAGGCCTACATCCTTGGCCAGAAGCTGCCAGTGGGGCAAGGGCAGAGCCGGCAATGGCAGGGGGCAGGATCAGAGCCAGTGATCGAAGAGGCCTGGGCTCTGTGAAGCCAGCGATTAGAGGGGCTTAGGGGTCTTCTGCCCAGGTCTGCAGCCTTGGCCAGAGGTTACAGGCCTGGGCAGGGGTGGAGATGGGATTGGAGGGGCAGGGGTGGAGCCGGTGATCAGAGTGAACTACAGAGGAATCACCTTTTCTTACAGCTCAATGAATAAGCTCCCTGTATGCCACTGGTAATATTCTTAGTAACTTGGGTAATAAAAATCCCTAAAGGTGATCTAGGGTTTTTCCACCACACTCCTAGAGAAATAAATGAAGGTCCACTGCTGGAAGGCTAAGAAATGGCATATCCTGCCCTAGCCTGTTTGGCTCAGTGCATAATGCCTGGACCTGCTGACTGCAGAGTCTGGGTTCAATAGGCATGTACCTAGGTTGCAAGCTCCTCCCTGACCAGGGCCAAGATCAGGGCTCATGCAAGAGGCAACCAATCAAAGTGTTCCTCTCACTTTGTTGTTTCTCTCTGTTTTTCCCTTCTCTTCTACATTCTCTAAAAATCAGTGGAAACATATCCTCAGGTGAGGATAAACAAAAAAAAGAAAGAAAGAAATGTCATATCCTATAAAAGACACATTTTGAAAATGCCTAAAGAAAGTTGTCATTTTTTCATGATGAAGTGACTGGAGTATGTGTTGATGAAAACACCTTGGTGGCTATGGTGACGGGTAGTGGCTGCAGGAGCAGGGTGATGGGGCTGGTGGCTTCCCCTGATTAGCCTGGTCCCTCCCACAAACGGAGGTCAGACTGTGGCTTAGGCCCGCTCCCCAAGGAGAGCAGGGAGTGGGCCTAAGCCATCAGTAGGACACCCCCTGAGTGCGCTCAATATGTGAGAGAGGGCAGGCTGGGCTGAGGAACTCCCCCCTCCCCCACCAGTGCATGAATTTCATGCTTCGGACCCCTAGTCCTATATAATAAAAGGCTAGTATGCAACTTGTCCCCTCAGCCAGGAGTTTGACCAGCGGGCAGGGCCAGCTGGCCAACCACCTGTGGCCCCTCACCCCTGCCAGCCTCACCCCTGATCAGCCCTGATTGGGAGGGGACAGCTGACCCCACCTGTGCAGGAATTCATGCACCGGGCCTCTAATGTTATTATATTAAATTAATGTAATGTTATATGTCAGTTATATCTCAATTTTTAAGAAATAACTTTGAAAATTGAATTTTGTTGATGGTTGTACTACTATACAAATTTACCAAAAATTATCAGCTGTATACTTAAAAAAATAGGGGTAAGATCTTCAAGCTTAAACTGCAGAAATTCAAGTATAAACTACCTGAAGTTGAAGTTTACCTGGAAGCACACACCAGGTCATTAAAAATCCCAAAATGAGAACTGTAAATGCCAAGTCTTTGTTTCACTTAAATACATTGGCTCTCAGTGAAATGAGCTATTTTCAACTCAACTCAACAAAAAGGTACCAGATATTTTTTATGTACAATGAAGTGAAGGAATGGGGAGTGGTATTAATTAAGATGTAGAATGTTGTAATTGACTAGTAGAGGTACAAAGCTCTGTAAATGGAATCAGAAAGAAAGGATTAGTTCTTTGTGTACATTGGAGAACACAGGTAGAATTAATGATTGTGGTGTGGATGGTTGTAGCAGGCAGTGGTAGCTTAGAGGTGTAGAGCTGCATTCTAAGCTGTGGATGACATTTGAACTAGGGTGAAAGTCTAAGCCTGGCTGGGCAAACGATAGGTCTCTTTTAAATGGAAATATATTTCCTTGGAGTTGATACATATTAAGAGGGAGGAAAGCCATTATTGGGAAACAAGATTGGAAAGCCTGAGTTCTAGGAGCAAGAGTGCCAGGCTAAAGTGTTGGAACTTTGTGTGGTAGACCAGTGAGTGGTATTAAACTTTTGCTTGGTGTTACCCCAAAATAATATTTGAAGACATGTGCCACTTTATACATTTTTATTGACATTGAAAAACAATATTGTGACCACTTTTTAAAATATATTTTATATGTTTTTATTTTTTTATTTTTATTTTTAAATATATTTTACTAGGGTCCCGGTGCACGAAATTCGTGCACGGGTAAATTGGGGTGAGGGTGCAGGTGGGGGAGGAGGAGGGCAAGTGGGGAGGTCCCTCAGCCAGACCTGGACTTCATCCAATTCGGAAGCACTCAGGAGAAGTGCTACTGATGGCTTGGACCCACTGCACCTGGTTCTCTGCTCTCTGCCGGGCCTGTCTGCTCCACACTACGGAGATGGGCAAGCAGGTGCTGCTGGGCGATGCCTGTGGGGTCCTTGATGGCTCCAGCCCCCTCATCCCCTCCTTGGCAGCCATGGCCCCAGCCCAGCGTAGGCCAGGGTAGCATCTGGGGATTCCCGGATGGGTCTGTCTGGCTACGGCCCCTGATTCCCAGGTCCACAGCCCTGCTGGTCTAGGGCCCGCCAGCCCAGCAACTGGGATTCCCAGGTGGGTCTGGGTGGCCACGCCACCTGGTTCCCAGGTCAGCTGCCCTGCCAGTCCAGGGTCGGCCGGGGCAGCGGCTGGGATTCCCGGGTGGGTCTGGGTAGCCACGCCCTCCCTTCCCAAGTCCGAGGCCCTGCTGCCTGAAATTGATCGTGGCTCACTCCTCCCGCCCCCCCACCCCACCCCTCCACTGTGGCCTGCAGGAAGGCAACAGATGGCGAAGGCGGCGGATGCAGGGAGGCAACTGTGTCCGCCATCGCCACCATGGGTGCTTTCTGGTGGAGGTGCGGGGCTGCAGGCGGCTCGCTCCTCCCACCCCCCACCCTTCCCCTCCCGTGTGGCCTGCAGGAAGGCAACAGATGGCGGTGGCAGACACAGGGAGGCGGGCCTCCCTGTGTCCGCCGCCGCCATCTTGGCTGGCTTAATTTGCATACCGCTGCTCTGATTGGATGGTGGGCGTGGCTTACCCTGTCTCAGAGAAACGGTTAATTTTACTATTTCACTTTTATTAGTTTAGATTGATTTTTACAGAGAGGAAGAGAGAGGGACAGAGAGTTAGAAACATCGATGGGAGAGAAACATCGATCAGCTGCCTCTTGCACATTTCCTACTGGGGATGTGCCCACAACCAAGGTACATGTCCTTGGCCGGATTTGAACTTGGGACCCTTCAGTCCACAGGCTGACACTCCATCCACCAAGCCAAACTGGCCAGGGCTTATATGTTTTTATTGATTTCAGAGTGAGGAAGGGAGAGAGATAGAAACATCAATGATGAAAGAGAATCATCGATCAGCTGCCTCTTGCACACCCCCTAATGTGTATTGAGCTTGCAACCCAAGCATGTGCCCTGACCTGGGAATCCAACTTCCACCTCCTGGTTCATGGGTTGACAAACAACCACTGAGCCACACTGAGTGGTCTCTAACTATTTTTAAAAGTGCTTTTTATTGAATTATTACTTACTAGAGGCCCGGTGCATGGAATAATGGCCCAACCCCTTTGGTGTAGCCTGCAGGGATTGGGCCAAAACGAGCAGTCTAACATCCCCCAAGGGATATAGTAGTGCGAGAAGCGGCAGGCAGCCAGAGAGGAGCTCAAGCCCAGGCTGGGCACCCCGCCACTCCTGCTCATCCCAGCCCCGTGGCACCTGCTGCCACCACCACTTGATAGGCTCACTGCCACTCCACTGAGGTCTCTGCATGCCCATCCTAGGGCAATACCAGTGCGCCCATGACCAAGAAGCAGCCATGGGCTCACATTCAGTCAGTCTTGATGCCAGTACTAATCCTGGTCCCTGTCCTGGTGGAGGAGTGTCCGCAGGAGAGGTTTGTGCCGCCATCGTAGTGCTTGCCAGCCATGAGCCCAGCGTCTAGTGTCCATCATTCAGCTGAGCAGCGCTCCCGCTGTGGGAGCACACTGACCATCAAGGGACAGCTCCTGTGTTGAGCATCTTTATTCTGGTTGTCAGTGTGTGTCATAGCAATCAGTCGATGGTTGAACGGTCACTTAGGTTTTTATATATATAGATATTATCAAAACAGTAAGAATGTTTATTAAGCATACATATAAACATTTATTTTACATGCAATCTTTAATGAAATGGAAGGCGACAATGATAGGCATGGGAACATAAAGTTGCTTTGTTTTTTGTTGTTGTTTTTTTTATTTTTATTTAATTACATAAGGTATTACAAAGATTAGTACAAATATCTCTTATTTCCCCTGCCCTTCCTCCAGCCTCCCTTACCCCCCAGTGATTTGTGTCCTTTGGTTATGCTTAAATGCATGCATAAAAGTCCTTTGGTTGATCTCATAAAGTTGCTTTGTAAAGGACAGCTTCACTAATTATTTGTTTGGTGACTTGAAGATGTTCAGTGAAGGTGAGAGAGAGTGTGAAAGAAGACTCAGAATGAAGCCTGTTACCACTGATACATCAATTTTAGGAAAGAATACAAATGGAAATTGAAGATCTGGAAATGGATTCATTTTTAAATGACCCTTGCCTGCTAGTTTATATCCTTCCAGGTATACTCTACTCCCCTTCAAAGACCCACACCTACCCTGTGGTTTTTAAGAAAGAAGCATGTGACCTGGGCAATGCAAAGTTACATTCAGGAGGTAGTTATGGCAAAATATCAGAGACTTCTGAGGGTCAACTAATATAAGAAACACATAGCTACTAAGTGGTGAGTAATTTAGAGATTTTAAAACTCTGTAACTGGTCATAAAATGATTGTAGTACTTTGGTAAAGAAATACTGAGTTTATATATTTTAATTGATATCACATTCTATTAGTTTCAGGTGTATAACATAATAATTCTGTATTTGTATATATTTTTAAACTAGAGGCTCGGTGCATGGATTCGTGCACTGGTGGAGTCCCTCGGCCTGGCCTGCACCCTCTCACAATTCAGGACCCCTCGGGGGATGTCAGACTGCCAGTTTTGGCCAATCCCCACAGGCCAGGCCAAGGGACCCCACCAGTGCAGTGCACTGGGCCTCTAGTATGCATGTAAGATCTATGGTTAATCTCTTCCCACCCTTCCCCCTTCCCCTTTTCCGCTGAGATTCATCAGTCTTTTCCATGTTTCCATGACTGTGCATTGAGCATATGCCCCCTGTGGTCAGTGTGTGTCATAGCTACCGGTTGAATAGTCACTTAGGTATATATATATATATATATATATATATATATATATATATATATATATATATATATATAGACTAGAGGCCCAATGCGTGAAATTCGTGCACTCGGGGTGGGTCCCTCAGCCCAGCCTGTGCCCTCTTGCAGTCTGGGAGCCCTTGGGGGATGTCCAACTGATGGCTTAGGCCCGCTCCCCATCTAAGCCATCAGTTGGACATCCTTAGTGCTGCTGCAGAGGCAGGAAAGACTTCTGCCACCACCGCTGCACTCGACAGCCATGAGCCTGGCTCAGGGCTTCTGGCTGAGTGGTGTTCCCCCTGTGGGAGTGCACTGACCACCAGGGGACAGCTCCTACGTTTAGCGTCTGCCCCCTGGTGGTCAGTGTACATCATATCAACCAGTTGTTCTGCCATTTGGTTGATTTGCATATTGACTTTTTATTATATAGTATGATTACCACAATGTCTAGTTAACATCCCTCACCATACATGTTTATAAATTTATTTTTCTTGTGATGAGGACGTTAAGAGTTAATCTTTTAGCATCTTTCAAATATACACAATAGTGTTCTTAATTCGTCTGTATGCTATACATTACAGTCTCAGGACTTATTTATTTCATAACTGGAAGTTTTTATCTTTCACCATCTTCACCCATTTACCCACTTCCCACGCCTCTTCATTTGGCAACCACCAATCTGTTCTCTGTATCTGTGAGTTTGATTTTTTTCTTGTTTTAGGTCCACATTTAAGTAAGATCATACAATATTTGCCTTTCTATAATTGACTTATTTCTCTTAGCATCATATCCTGAAGGTCTGTCCAGGTTGTTGCAAATGGCAGGAATTTATCCTTTTTTATGCCTGAATAATATTACATTGTATTACCACATTTGCTTTTTCCATTCAACCATACTGAGTTTGTTTATGTGTGTGTGTTATTCATAGATTATAGACAGTCATTCTATAGTTTAGTAAGGGAAAAAAATTAAACATCCAAATGGGAGTATCTCATTTATTTTACACTTTAAAAAAATATGTTGATTTTAGAGAGGAAGGGAAAGGGAGGGATAGATACATCAATAATGAGAGAGAATCGTTGGTTGACTGCTTCCTGCATACCTCCTACTGGGGATCAAGCCCACAACCAGGGCATATGCCCTTGACTGGAATCAAACCAAGGTCCCTTCAGTTTGCAGGCCAATGCTCTATCCACTGAGCCAAACCAGCTATGGCTGTTTTACAATTTACTGAGTAGTTTTAATATGTAATTTTTATACCTTTAAAGGATTGGATTTTCCTTTCATCATTTCACAGAGCTGAAGACATTTATCAGAGTATTAATGTTACTCAGGGCAGCCTCTGTACTTGGAGTACATTTCCTCATCTGGAATATCTTCTCCCACGCTTTGATACCGTTTCTTCAGGGACACCGTTTCAAAATAGTATTCAGTTCTTTCTAGATACTTTCTATAAACTGTGCCCATTTGATTAATTCTTTGGAGAGCTTAATTAGTGTCCCATGAGGATTGAATAAAAGAAATAAGCCACACATTATATAGAGAGCTATTCTTGATTCCCCTTACCCTCCGAAATGTGCCTTCAGCATATTGCACATTTTGTTCAACTCAACTTTGACACAGTTCTTTCTTTTCCTACCTGTTTTTACTATTCTCAATCTGTAGCTAATTTGGAAATATTTAAAAAGACAATGTTTGATTTAGAAGTCATTTTTCTTACCTAAGACGGAAGGAAATTCTTAGCATCTAATATGGTACATATTTTCTTAATCGTTGTTTAGACCCATGTTTATCCAGTTCTGATGTGAGGTTAGCATCAAGCATTAATAATGTATAAAATATCTGATGATTGGAAAGATGAAGTTCAAAGCCTGCAAAGATTTTTTTTAAAAAATCTTTCAGTCTTACAAAATGGCAAAATTTAAGATCTGAAAACACTTATGTACAAATGATCGATTCTATTATATTAGACAAAATTGTGCTCACAAAAATTGCATCAGATTTTTGTGTTTGTAGAGGCCACATATTTTGCATATAATTTGAACTTTCATTTGATTATAAAATAGCAGAACGTTTTAAAAGTACCTCAAGTTCTAAAATGTAAATTTGGCTCATCACCTGGAAGTTTTCCCAGATCTCTCTTTACATGCTAGCTGAGTACCTAATCCTATAACCTTGCAGTCATGGTGTTTAAAAAAGCAGCAGGTTAGAATCTCAGAAATATTCTGACAAGGTGTTCTTAGACAAACTAGCCTACCATGCGATAATGTTTTAATTTCAGTTCCAATTAAAGAACTGACATGTAAGCCAACTTTACCAAGTGGAAACAATTAAAGTAGAAGAAGAAGTCAATATGTCCCTCTCTGTTGCCATATAAAAATTAAAAATCCATATTTTTCAGTAGCAAAAGACTGCAAAGATCCTATTAATTTATTTTCTAATTTCAAGTAAAGTAAGAAGAGCCTTACAATTCATGCATTTTGAGACACTGGAAAAAATCCACACATTTATTATAATAAATCTAGCATAAGGGGAATTTTGCAAACTAGCAAAATTTTAAATTGTGCTTGATACTTACTTGTTTGTTTGTTTATGTCTTGTTTGGGGGAAACTATTCTCTGCTGCTTCCTTCCAACCCTGCTCCCAGGATGATCGGTTGTACATCTCACGTGAATTAGTTTGTGCAGTTCCTCAGGAATGACTTTAGGGTTCAGGAGGAGGATGCTATTGTTTCAGGAGGACACATTGATGGAGCAGTGTCAGGTAGAAAAAAAAATTTCTTCTACCTTTCTTAGAGTCTCCGGGTGGGATTCTGTAAGTTAGACTGACCAAAACAGATTACTAAGAGAAAAGCTGGAGATCTTTGACATGTGTATCACACAGAGATCATACCCAGATATCAGTATCCTAAAGTGGTGTTTTGAACTTGGGTTCATATACCATTTTATGTTAAAACAAAGAAAAAGCACTTGAGGCTTGAAGGTCAGAGAGACAAGTTACAGGAAGGTGATCAGGAAGAACATAGTAAAGAAGAATGTTTATTAAGGTTTGTCATGCAGACTTAGTTTTGACTTCATCATTGGTAAGAGTTGGAAAAAGTACCCCCCTTCCTAATTTGGAATTTTCACATATTCATCTTTACCTCAAAAATTCCATTTTTAAATACTATTACTATTATTATTTTTTACAGAAGGAAAAGAATTCCTGTGTTTAGAGCTTTTTCTGGGCCTGTTGGTTCCCAATGGTCTTGAGTTCAAAATAATTCATAAGCCAGCGAGGCATATTTTAGGATGGCATATTCTGGTACCTTTCCAGAATCAGGGTGACTATGTTTACATTTCAGTTCTACCATTGTGCCTTGAGTAAGTTACCTTCTCTGAGTCCTAGAGTAAAACTGTTATCAGTGGAAGTGGAATTCTTGAAGTGCCACAAAGAAAAGAATTTCCTGAGGCTCTCACAGGAGGGTGGGCTTTTGTGGAAAGTTTTATTAATGGTGTAAAATTAAGGAGGTTTCCCTCCAAGGTTCCATCTCTGTCTATCTGACCATGGAAGAAGTCCAGTCTTGTCTGCAGCAGGGCCAGAATTAAGACCACTGCCCAGTTTCTACTCCATATTAAAGTCCAGTCCAGCATCTGTGTGATTTTACTTCATGTTAGCAGCTACAGTGTGTGAGGTCTGCACAGTCATGTACCATGTGGCTGCTTAATGACATATAGCTGTAGAGAAAACAGGTATGTGCAGGTCACAGAGCAAGAGAATACAAGAGTGAACAACAAGAGAGAGGGTATTCTTTGGTGATTTCAACCCAGAACTTCCTTTGTCAGCTTCTGATGGCGTCCACTCCCTAGCCAATTCATTGTTCCCCAGGCCAGACTGACATACAAGTACCTTCCTTACTTTATAAACCCCAAAGACTTCACTGCCTATATGTCCATTTCCCCTTTGTTGGGCACCTTCCCCCAGTGATCTGCAGGGAATGGACCAGTGGTTCGCTGTAGCTTCCTGGCGAAGCTGCCCAGGTGACCTTCCCTTTGCTCTCTTCCTATATTAATGTTAACTAGCTTTTTATGACAATAACAAAACTACTTCTTAGCCTTGTTCAGAAATTTAAGTGAAATAATGAGTGCGACTCAGCAGTGTCTATCACATAAGGATGCTAAGCTATCATTATTATTACTTATTACTAGAGGCCTGATGCATGAATTCGTGCACCAGTGGGGTCCTGCAGGGTTGAAACCAGCTCTCGGACATCCCCCGAGGGTTCCCGGATAGTGGGAGGGTGCAGGCTGAGCCAAGAGATCCCACTGGATCTGGGCTGGGGAGATCCGTGGGAGATTGGCCAGCCGGGGAGGGACCGTGGGAGGGCTCCAGGGTGTGTCCGGCCCGTCTTGCTCAGTCCGGATCAGCCGGACCCCAGCAGCAAGCTAACCTACCGGTCAGAGCATCTACACCCTGGTGGTCAGTGCACATTATAGAGAGTGTTGAGCAGCCTTAGCATATCATTAGCATATTACACTTTGATTGATTGAACAGATGACCAGACTACCGGACACTTAGAATATTAGGCTTTTATTATATAGGATTACTATTATTATTGCACCACTAATGTGATTTGGAAAGGACTGGGAGTTTTGGTGGTTCCTGAAATAATCTTTCTAATTAAATGACTGCTTATGGTCCATGCTTTTCAGACCAAATTCTTAAAGGGCTTTTAAGAAATTCCCTTACCTTACAAGGAATTTGGGAGTGGGGAAAGAATAGCCCATCCTTTCCCCCCCGTTTTAATTTTATTCTCATTTTATGTTCTTTTTGAACAAAGACATTTCTTTCATGTCTGTTTTTCTCACTCTCATCTTAGCTCCAGGGACAACATTGCTCTAATAGTAATAACTTCTTCAGGAGTGATTCTCAGATGTTTTGATGATTTTTATCTCTGGTTCTCCTTTGTTTGTTGTTTTCATATTCAGATTTTTTTCTCCTGTTATGTTAATATGGCAGCCTTATGAGCCCCTTGAGAGTAAGTGCCTGGGAAATTTGGGACCTGCTTAGAAGAAAGACTTTCTTTTATTTTTCAAGAAATTGAGCTTGCATTGAAAGATGTGTCAGGAAATATTAACTTAATATTCTGGTCTTTGAAAATCATCTCACTTTTTCAGATATAATTTTATAATCTAATTGTTCCAAGGTGATAGTGAGAGCAATGAATTTTTCTTTTGATAGTGACTGTCTTAACTATGATTAGTTTTTTTCCATTCTATATATAATTGATATAATTAGGCAAAAAAGAGCAGAACTGATATGACAGGTCACTGGTCTATTTTACAAAATATACAGTCTTGTATCTCACATACTAGGGTATGTTATGTGTAGCCTGTTGTAGTTTGCCTGAAAATTTTTTATCATTTAGAATTTAATACCATTTGGGGTGAAACCTGTCATCCATATAACAGTAAATTTCTTCCTCCCTGTTCTTCTTTGTAATCAACATGCATTTTCATTCCAGTATTTACTGAAAGTTGGTTAAGAACAAGGACACTTGGCATAGGCATAGGTTCTAATCCAGTTATTTCACTTATTGCTCTTCACATGGTGTTTTCAATGCCTCTGAATGTTAGTTTCTTCTTCCATAAAACAACGAGTTCGTAGAATGCCATAGGTTATGTTGGATAGGAAATGATCTTAAAATTTTCAGTGGCTATGACAGCAATGATGTATGTCTTGCTCATGCCACATATCTGTCATGGGTTGGTTAAAGCTCTGTTTAAGTTGTCTCCACTTCAGAACCTAGACTGTGGAAGAGGGAGGACAAAGAGACATGGAGAACCACGGGCTTTAAGCCTTCTGCCCCAGAAATAGAAAAAACTGTCACTTCTGCCCACATTTCATTGGCTGTTGCATGTCACACAACTACTCCTGAGTATAAGGCAACAGTGATTCTAACGCTCCCACAAGAAGATAAACAAGAATAGTTGGCAAACACTGATACAGCCTACCACAGAAAGAATAAAAATATTCTGGATCATCAAGTGAAGGGTCAGGTGAGATATATACAAATTGCCCCACTGAGTGTTTGCATGTTTATAAAATGCAGAGGAGGTTGATCTCTTTGTATTCCCAACCCCAGAAACATAGTTTAATGTTTAATAAATATTTACTTAGCTGCAAAATTTTACATATCAAACAACCCTAATTAGGGCAGTTACAATACTAGAACATTTTTCTACTGTGTACTGCCTAACACGTAAAAAAAGGCATCGAAAACTAACTTCATTGTGGGTAATCATGCAATAGATAAATGAGTTAAGTATTTTATTTTTAAGTATTTTAAAATAAATCTTTAACATCTGCCTTTCCATTAGATTCCTTAATTAGTTATATCGTGTTTAAGAGAAGCCAATAGAATTATCTGAGCTGAATGCTCAGTTTAACTAGGTTGTACTTTCCCCATTAAATTGACCAGGTAATTAGAAGTGGTTTTTTTAAAATTAGTTTTTAAAGTGTTTAGTAGATTCAGTCTTTTTTTTTAATGAGAAAAAAAGGCAACAATATGTTTACTATACATGTACGTGCTCATATTATATAATGTTTGAATCACCACCGATGTTACTGTTTTCCTTTTCATTTTAAAATTAAGACAGTAAAGTTGACTCTTCTATGTGTGTTTAGTTTCATGAGTTTTTGCATGTACACATTCATGTAACTATGACCATAAGTAGGTACAGAAACGCTCCTGATTTCCTGGCCTTAGCAGAGCAGAATCAGAATTTAAAAATAAAACGAATAATATCAGTTGAAAATAAATGTGTGTATAATTACAACTCTTAGGATTTGGACATTAGTATTAATGTGTACTTTTATCTCCATAATATAGTGTCTGCTTATTGACTGTGACACTGAGGTGAAGTGATGATGATAAAGAAACATCGAAATCCTTTTAGCATTTCTGTAGAAGCTAATAGAACATTTGTCTAAACTTACTTTAATGCACATAACTGAAAATGTTAACTCTTTGCAGTTTGGAAGTAAAGTTTCTGTTATAATAAAGATACAGATCTTTAAATTGGCTTCTATTCACAATATCTAACCCTTTTCATTTGGAACATAGGATTGGAAATATTCTCTGTTCATTCCCCTAATTCACTTCCTGATGCCACTAATGATCATATATTTTTAGATTGCTGAGAATAAATGTAGATGTTGGTAATTCACTTAGTGGTGGTTACAGTGTCATTAATGAAATAATGGTTAAAATATGACTTACTTTATCTTGACTTGTATGACTCTGGGAGTGCTGAAAGTGACTCCAGCAATAGGATGTCCTGGAGCACAAGCATTTTGTGCTACTTAGACCTTTAGAAATCTTTGTAGAACTTCCTCTATGTTGATTAAGTGATTGGGTCTTGCAGTCATTCATTCATTCAACTGCATAATTTAAGTATTTTAAGGACAAGGCATTGATTAACAAAATGGGGAGAGACAGACAAACAAGTATACCCTTGGGATATGAGCATGTACAGTGAAATTGCAGGATGGGGAAATAAGTGCTAATAGAAGTGTAAGTGCTTTGGCATTGAGAATAGAACTGCCTACCAACTGCCTGGAAAAGTGATATTTAAAATAATAATATTGTTACAGCAGGGATGTACTTTGAAAACACGCTAAGTGAAATAAGCCAGACACAAAAGGATAAATATTGTATGACTTCATTTATAGGAGGTACCTAGAATGGCGACATTCATAGAGATAGAAAGTAAAGAGCTAAGAGGAAGCAGGCATAGGGAGTTATTGTTTAATGGATAGAGAGTTTCAATTTGGGATGATGAAAAAGTTCTGGATAGGAATGGTAGTGATGATTGCACAACTTGTGTATGTACTTAATGTCACTGAATTATAAACCCCAAAGCAATCAAAATGGTGAATTTTATGTTACATATATTTTACCACAATAAAACAAAAAATAATGGGAACCATGAGACTTTTTCATTTATAGCCTTACCCCCATTCTTCTAATCAAGCTAATAATTTTGCATGAAATGACATATTTAATAAATTCTAAAATCCTGTTCTATTTAATTGAAAAAAATTAAATAAATTACATAGTTTAACATGGGTGACCCTTGAAAACATTGTAAGTAAAAGAAGCCAGCTACAAAAGACATATTGTATGATTCTATTTATATGAAATATCCAGAATAGCAATTTATAGAGCTAGAAAGTAAACTAGTGGTTGGTTGTTTAGGGCTGGGAGAAAGGAATTGTAGACTGAGGGGCATCTATAAGAGACTGCTAGAGGGTACAGAGTTTGTTTTGGGGGAATGAAAGTATTCTAAAATTAGACTGTGGTAAGAGTCGTGCCATCCTATAAATGTAGTTTAATTTAATGGAATACTTTTTATGAGTGAATTTTATGATATGCAAATTTTATCTCAAGCTATTTTTAAAATGCTTAAAGTAATGGTGTAGTTTCTGTTTTTTGAAGTATTGTCTTTCTTAGTCATGTATCTTAGGTTTCTTGAAAACAACATGAGAGCATTTTATATTTAAAGTTTAGCATTTTAAATATACATATGCTTCCTAACAAAGCTATCATCTGAGAAGGCTTTCTGATTGGTAATTATCAATGTGAATGCAGAGACATCTGAATGCAAGTATTAATATATTTTATAACTCTCACACACTGTGGGACTTTGTTAAACTGATAGTGTTCATATTTGAAGCTTGGTCGAATATGATGATTAAATTGATGACTGCAGGGCAATAAAAATGAAGCTTAACGTTTAAAGAAAAATGTTCCCATACACAGGATTGCTTTTTAAAATTAAGCCTGTTTTTATTCAATTCATATGTTTTCTTTGTTTTTTAAGTTCATAAAATGTGGCAAATCTTGAGATCATAACTAGTTTGTAATAGGAGAGCTCCATGTAAAAGCACCAGGTAGAAACACTACTCTTTTGGTAATCTGGTTAGCCATTCTCGGGTCCCCATCTGTATTTTAAGCAACCTTGATACATCAACCCTTAAATTATACATGTCTTTATATTAAAATAGCCTACTACATGGGAGACCATATTTGCCAATGTTATCACTGATAAAGGTTTAATCTCCAACATTTATAGGGAACTCATACAAGTTAACAAAAAGAAGACAAACAACCCAATCAAAAAATGGGCAAAGGACCTAAATAGACACTTTTCAAAAGAGGACATTCAGAAAACCAAGAAACATATGAAAACATGCTTGAACTCACTAATCATCCGAGAGATGCAAATCAAAACAACAATGAGGTACCATCTCACACCTGTAAGAATGGCTGTCATCAACAAATCAACAAACGACAAGTGCTGGAGAGGATGCGGAGAAAAAGGAACACTCATGCACTGCTAGTGGGAATGCAGACTGGTGCAGCCACTGTGGAAGACAGTATGGAGTTTCCTCAAACAGTTAAAAATGGAACTGCCATTTTACCCTGTGATCCCACTTCTAGGAATATATCCTAAGAAACCAGAAACACCAATCAGAAAGGATATATGCACCCCTATGTTCATAGCAGCACAATTTACCATAGCTAAAATTTGGAAACAGCCTAAGTGCCCATCAGCAGATGAATGGATTAGAAAGCTGTGGTACATCTACACAATGGAATACTATGCTGCTGTAAAAAGGAAGGCGTTCTTAGCATTTGCAGCAGCATGGATGGAACTGGAGAACATAATGCTAAGTGAAATAAGCCAGTCAATGAAAGAAAAATATCAATGTCCTCACTCATCTATGGATAATAATAACCATTATAAACTGGTGAACAAAAATAGATTCAGAGGCAGAGCAGCATCAAACAGACTGTCAAATTACAGCAACAAGGACAGGGAGGGTTGTGGGGGGTAACAGATCAACCAAAGGACTTTTATGCATGCATTTAAGCATAACCAATGGACACAAAACACTGGGGGGTAGGAGAGGCTAGGGGAAGGGCAGGGGGAAAAAGAGATATATATACTAATATTTGTAAAGCTTTATGTAATTAAAAAAATGGGGGAAAATAGATACTGTTTGCATGCACACTTATCTGTGTACTCAGACTCTCTCACCCAGGCCAGAGCTAAGGGTGCTCAGGGCTGCCATTCTTCTGGTAGCCACAGTTGAACTAAGTGCCCCTTTCTTTCTGATGAACCTGGACCCCATACATCATTTTCACACAAGAGTACACTATGAATCCAATCTGAAGCTCCTTTTAGAAATAGAACCAATAAAGTGTCTGAGTTTTACTTATATATATTTTGACTTGTATATTTACATATAATTTATAACTTATTCCAAAAATCAAGACAGGCCGATTACATATTTACTGACTTGAATATGTGCTTGTTTACCTGCTTTAGCCAATTACTAATTGAAAATTTGTCTTCCTATCAAATAGCAATTATATTTTAGACCTCTCTCTATGTATACTGATGTGGTTCTGACCTATATATCTTTATAAGTTTGGAGTTGCACTTGACACAGTCCCAACCATTGTAGAGTTCCAGAGAGAGGATGAAAGCATAACCCCTGCTCCATCTTAGAAATCAGTCATCATGTTGCAGAGCAGAATCAAGGGAGCTCTTGGTAACTCTAGGAACAGGTTACACAGGAGGAATCACAGAGGAGAAGGCATCCCTTGCATGAGAGGAATCACAGAGGAAAAGTCATCTCTTATATGAGAGGAATCACAGAGGAAAAGTCATCCCTTGAATGAGAGAACCTGAGCTATAAGCTGAACCTACAAACACAAGAATTTGGACAGGTGAAGAGATCAAAGGTTATCTGGAACCAACAGTGCTGAATGAGATCAGGATAGAAGAAAAAAAAAGAACAAAAAAATTGTTTCTTCCGGGTACATTATGTTCAGTCATGATTCTTTTAGTAGGCAAAATATAGAGTTTACTGAAGGGAAAGTTTATTTTTATTTTCTGTTCTGATGCCTACCATTATAAAGTTATGAGTGGGAAGTCTTATTTTGAGATCCAAAGGGGAAACCCACTCATTTACCCTCCTTCTTTCCTACTGGGGGGTTAGTTTGTAAATGGTTATACTGTAAGAGGGCAGGCTTCCTCCAGTGAGTTCCTGTTTATAGCCTTAGACCACCCTGTATGTTTCTAGAGAAACTATACTACCCTTTCTGGTTGGGGTTATGTTTGCTGGGTACACCCTTCAGATTTATTTTATGTAGATCAATACAGATGACCTCTTCTTCACTTACTAGTTAACAGAACTAGCTTATTGAAAAGCTCTTCTACTCATTGATGGGTTTCCATTAATCTGTATGAAAATGTGTTCCCATGAACTTTACATACTCTCCAAGGAATAAGAAGATTAGATCATTTTTTTAATTTGTTTTAATCCTCACCCAAAGATATTTCTCCATTGACTTTTAGAGAGAGTGGATGAGATAGGGAAAGATAGAGAGAAACATTAGTGTGAGAGAAATACATTGATTGGTTGCTTCCTACACACACCCTGACCAGGGCCCAGGCTAGGAAGGAGCCTGCAACCAAGGTTTTTGCCTTGACTAGAATTGAACTCAGGACCCTTCAGTCCCCAGCTGATGCTCTAGCCACTGAGCCAAACCATCTATGGCAAGATTAGATCATTTATGTATTGAGTATTACATATAAGCACATACTGATTATTTTATTTTCACAGTAGCCCTCTGAGGTGGAAATTACCACCATTTTCATTTTACAGATGAGAAAACCAAGGCATAGATATTGAGAGTGAAATTTTATTTCTCAAGTTTTTTGTTTTGTTTCCCCCCCACTATTTGGGAATGTTGATATTCAGGTGTGAAGTATGTAAAAAGGCAGAGAACCATAGCAGAAGGCCAATATAGTTACTATAGGATACATCATGATCAGTGTTACCCTAAGGCCTGCTGACTAAATATCCAGCCAAGGATTATAATAGTTCTGCAAAGGGAAGTTTCTGATAATATGTTGATCAGTTATTTTTCTGCTAAATAAGAAATTCTTCAAATCCAGTTCCAATACATTGAACAAATAGTAACCAAATATAGTGAGGCATATATATAATCTGATAGTGAAGGTAGATAAAAGATATCTATGAGTAATATTGTCTGGTTATTTGAATTTCTTAGCCAACAGATTTTTTAAAACAACTAAGCTACTACCAAGAAGATGGCTGATTTAATTACTCTTCCACTTTGGTAAAAATGCCAATTTTCATAGTCAATGGAAAGAAAATGGAGAAACAGAGAGCATGGTTGATGTATATGCATGGCTTACCCCTGAACACCTAGGAGATGACTATATGGAATTAGCTGACTCTTTGGCTCCAAAAAGTCCCTCAAAATATTGTTCTAAGGGTAAAATGAAATAACATGTCAAAGTACAGGACTTTGAGAACTGAAAACCATTGGACACCTACAAGTTATTAAAAAGAAGGTCCTTTCTTGACATTTGTATCTCTATTGGATTCTTTGCACTCTTTTTGTCCTCTCCTTCCCTCCATCCCTCCTTTTCCCCTTTCACTTCCACCTCGTTTCCTGTCCTCCCACTGATGAGGACACTGCTTGAAACAGTAGAGTTGGGCTAAATCAGCCATATTTCTCATTGTTTGCAGAGACGGTTATATTACAACGTTCCTTTCATTACTCTTTTTCCTCCTCCCTTTGTAACTTTGGAGGAATTTTAAAACAATCTCTGGGTTTTCTAATTTGTTTCCCTCAAATTTGTTCTCCTTAACTTTGCAAGATAAATTCTTCCTCCTGTTCTCCCCTTATTTCTCTTCCCTGAAACTTGGCGACATTTTCAAAGGCAGATGTCAGTAGTGACCAGGGCAAGGGATTGTCTGGTTCTCTGCCTTTTGCATAGTAAATTCTCACAAAATGTGTTCATTAACTAGCTAGAAAAGAAACAGGTGAGTTATAGATTAATTTTTCTCCTTCATTATTTAAAAAAATAAAGTGTTGATGTGTCCTGAATTTGGAAACTTTATTCAAGAACACAGGATTATATGGCACCTGCTGTTTGGCTTAAATACAGTATGGGGCAAAAGCAGGTTTACAGTTGTTCATATGGAAAATGATACAGTAATTAATAATACAGGAATAAAGTAAACTCATTTCACTTACAACTGTAAACCTGCCTTTGTCCCCCTTCCCTCCCCCCCGCCCCCGCCTCCCGTATTGCTGTTTCTTCTGCTAATGCAACAGGCAAAATATAAAGCTGCTCTGAGGCAAAGGAAAAGTGTTTATTTTGAAATATCAAGATTCTTTTACTCTGTAGGCATTATATGAGTTTATCTCTGTTTTGTCACCTAAGAGAAATGGTGAATGTGAGGAAATGACTCTGAAGTGGAATCATCCAAAAGGAATATTAAATTCCTAAATGTCATCAGAGCACACCACAAAGCGACATTCACTTTGAGAGCCTACATGACCCGTCCGTGTTTAGCTGTATTTATTTGCTTCCACTTGCGAGTGCTGATCTGAGGGAAAGCATTCCCTGATATGTTAAGGTGATTAATATTTTCTCCTTCCCTATTTTTAAAGGAAATGGCGAAAGTCCTCAATCACCCCCGAGTGTATGCTTTCCTGCACATACCCGTGCAGTCCGCCTCGGACGCCGTGCTCATGGCAATGAAGAGAGAGTACTGCGTGGCTGACTTCAGGAGAGTGGTGGATTTTCTGAAAGAGAAGTAAGTCTCTTAGCACTTAAGAAAAATGACCATTTCTTTTTTTTTTTTCTTTTAAAAGCATGTGGCAAAATGCACTTATTGTAGCCATAATTAAAGGCATCAGAGAAAAGGTGAGACTTTGGAAGCTTTCAGAGCCTTTCCATCCTTAGGCACCTTGATGTGGTTTTTTTGCTTTCTCTCCACCTTCCATCTGTACATCACACAGTGTTAATTGTGTAGGATTGCTAGTGCTTCCAAGGTAATGTGTATCGTGATCATTTTTATACCTGACCCACTAGAGGAAAACTGCTTTACGCTTTGCTCTACTTAAAATCTCCTTTCATGTGGCTTTTTGAATTTGCAGGCTGGTTTTGACATGGAGGTAGTCATGTCACTACACAATCAATAATTTTCTACTAAGTATCATTTCTTGAAGAGTATCTGAAACGCCTTTGCTTTTACATGCTATTCCTGTGCTTTACTTGAAGAATTGTGAATTTATAAGGAGGTTTGGGGGTTCTATTTTTTTAAAGTTCAAATTGTTGTTGACCAAAATTAGGGCATTTTACACAATCTCAGACATAAATGATCATTTTGTTTCCACAAAAACACTTGCAGTCCATAATTATATTCTTCAAAACTCCTTCTCATCATCACCAACATTGAATGCCTTCTGTGATTGTACAAGGAAACAGCAGCGCCAGCCAAGGTCATAGAACTTTCTCAAATGGAGGGCACTGTTCTCCCTCTGGGGATATGTCATTTATCGGGCATATTTGTGGCATGCATCTTCCTACTTCCCATAATTTTCTTCCATATTCTTTTCTTCTGTTGTTTTTCTTAATTAAGACAACTTTTATTTTCATCTTCTTGTTTATAATTATGTACCTTTGTACCATGTAGTTTATGGTTACGATGGTTTTATATAACTTGTAAGCAATTATTTTTTCCATCATCCATTAGTTACTTATACAGATCTTTTAAAATCTTTTTCTTCTGTTTTCTTTCTCCTTCCTTCCTCACCTTTCCTTTATGTGTCTGTCTAATTTTTTCAGCCTCGAATCATTTCTTGATTATTCTAACTACCTGAAATAAAGACACTTAGTGTGCATTCAGGCAAGTACAGCTAATTATTTGAATATTCAAGCCAATGAGTAGAAGGTATATGTATTCTAGGATTCCAGAAAAATGATCACTAATTACAGACAGCCTTCAAAATCAGAAGATGGAAGAATGACTGACCTCTACCACCTTTCATACTTTCTGATCTTGAATAGAACTGAGGTCAAGGCTAACGAATAGGATTTTTATATTAGATCTGTCTGTTGTTGGCCTGTATCTCATTTTTACATTTATTCTTGCTTATTATAGGTAAACTTGTCTCATGGAAGAGTCCTTTTGGGCACGCCAGCACTAGTGGATAGAAATTGGAAAAAAAAAATCCTTGCACCTGTGACATTTCCTCTTGCTTTACCAGAGCAGTAGCAAATAATGCACACAATTCATACCTGTTGAACAAGGTTTTGCCAAGTGCAGACATGCGTCCTGTTGTGCAGAATAGACTAGAACACTTTCCAGTTGGTTTGTTGTATTTGTATGATTCAGTGAGGTTAAGGAATCAGTACTTCTCTTTTACCTCCATTTGGGTGAGTGCTGACTCACTTGTTTGGGGAACTACTATGGCTACTTCACTGAGCAGCAATTTCACAAGTTCTAGCCTTTTATGTTGCTCCAAAGATGGACCTGTTAATTTGTTGCATCTTGAACAGTTTCAATAGCATCCATGAGCTATATAGAGGTCAATGATGATCACGTCAAAGTATCAGAAAATAGTTTCTTTATTCATGAGCTAAGCTCCTAGTCCTTTCTTTGGATTCCAAGTTACCCTGAGGCATCCATGAAGCTTTCCTTGAACCATTTCAACTGGCTGGAAGGTCCCAGAACCAAGTACTCCACTTAGGCATCTCCTATGTTTCCAGCTCCAGCAATCCCAGGAGAGGATATTGGAGATGCCTAGAGAAGACACCCATTGATCCACAGTTTCAGTTTCAAATGCTGTGAATCACTGGAATTATAGAGTATGGTCTAATCATTTAATATCCCCAAGAGGGCTTTTTTTTTTTTTCCTTTTAACTCTGTATTAAGTATATGCAGTGAGAGCAGAAGCAATCATGGTATACAATTTCACACTTAGTTGTAATTTTATAATCTGTAAGATGTATTGAAAGACTGTAGCATGCAGCCAATAAAATACATCTGATATAGAGAGCTGATGACAGAATAATTACTGTACCCTTCGGGGGAAAAATAAGAAATCATATTATCAGTACCAATATGTTAATCCTTGACTAGTTTTATATAGTTCATCAGCCAAAAACTGTATATTTAGTTCAGTCTATCCCGTTGTTGCTTGTAATATACCCTCACTCCTTTGAGGACACTATCTTCCAGCTTTGCTTGCTAGTTAAAGGGCTTCCCAGTCCTCTCAAGGAAGTGAACGCACCCAGGGAATATTTTTCAACTAGAATGGACATTTAGAAATAAACTGCATACTTTAAACAGACCTCTGGTCTGATATTCTGCTTATTTCTTTCTATAAGAATACTACAGCTTTATGCCAAAGAGATTAGTGCTTATTGGAAACACCAGCGTTTTAGTGGTTCTATAGAACCACTAGTCGGGATAACAGATCCAGCACAAAAATTGTTTTGTCCAGTTGATTGAAATTCAATACAGTATTGTCATTCTTAGAAAAAGGGTCTAGCACTCTCATGTCGCCCTGTTTTATGCTTAACACTGTGCCCCACAGTGGCCCTGGCCTACAGCCAGATTTTCCCTCCTGGTTTTCAGCTCCTGTATAAATGGAGCTCAACTTCTTTCCTCCAAGCCTTTTTTTGTGATAAGCCCTTATTTTTTTCCTAGCAGTGTGAGGCTTCTTAAATATTCATGTTATAAATTAAGGACCAGGTATTTTCTAATCTGTTTCTTCAAAAAATCTAGTCTTTAAAAAAACCTATAGCACTTAAGACTAAAATCCAAACTATGGGAGTTTCCCTGAAGCTACGGGCTCATAAACGCTAATTCAGCAGCATGCCTGGTGCCATGTTTCTCAAACAGTGGAGGTGAAATCTTTTTAATTAATTTTCTTTATAGTTGAAATTGGCCTGAGTTATTACTGGTAGCAATAGAAGTTTACATACGAGCCAACTTGAAGCTGATTCATTATTCCCTTCATTTGTTTGAAAGTTGGCAACTGTTATCATAACAGCAGCTGGATTGGAGATAACCAAGCAGAGCTGGCACATGTTGAGGCCTATGGGAGTTTATTAAATCGTGCAACCTTTGCAAAGAAAAGTGTCTAAATTACTTAATACACTAATTTAAGACAGCAGGCCAGAGCAGACAATCATATGATTTAAATTATTCTATTCAGACTCATTAATCCAGTCAGAAAATTAACTAAGAAATTTGCAGTTTTTACTTAAGTGGATAAGAGGATTTCTGGGAATATACAACGGGATTTGTAGGGATGTGGGGGAAAAAAACAACAACAACAGAAAGCTTACCTAAAACAAAGCAAGAGGAGTAATTCTAGTTTTAGATTCATGTTTTTATGATTTTTAATAAATATCTCAGAAATTTATTTTTTTAATTACCTACCACTTAACTGACTCTTCTTTGATCTTTTAAGCATAAAACTGAGATAAAAAGAGTAAAAATCTTGAATTATTTTTATTTTCTTGTGTAATTTTGAAAGAGTTACTTCCCAGGGAGAGGAATTTTCACTTTGATATGGTCAGGATGATGTAATTTGGGTTCCCAGGACCTTGGGGCCTTGGACATAGACCATATTTGTCCACCTCGGTGGAGCAGTATTGTCTTTACACAATTACTCTCCAAAATAAACCATATATTCACACATGTTAAAAAATGACAACATGCAGAGTTCTCTCACTGTATGTTCTAATGCTCAGTAAAAGATCTCCAAGTCTGCAGATCCACACAGGTCTGTGGGAAAGCAGTAGGTAAGAATGACAAGAAATGAAGCAGTTTATCAAATTCAGACCTCACTGTTTACACAAGTCGTTTTGTTGGAAGTCCTGTGTGGCCTTTTGGTCTGTGTTAACTAGGCCTTAAACTTGGGAGATCAGATCCATCTCCCTTACTCAGTAACTATACTCTGAATTCATGGACACTATGTTTTTACCTGCAAGTAGCATAGATGGAAAGTTACACCTTACGTAGCATCTTTGTATTGACTTCTAATTCCATGACTTATCCAGCTCAGGAACTGCCAATATCATTGTTAATGTACAATCTACAGTGGATGAAATAATAACCCTTTTAGCATCATGGCGTCTATTCTCACACCCTTGAGTTTATTGTACCCAGAGATTTCCTAGTGAAGTGCAACAACCAATAACTAAGGAGCACTGAGGGTAAAAGGGGAGCTTTTCGTGGGGAGAGCTAGAGGGACGTAGCAGCCCTGAGGAGAAAGGTTTGTTCTCTGACCTGTCCACTGTGTACTCAGACGGTGAAGAGGGCCAAGGGCACGGGGCTGGGTCACTTGGCACGATGACTTCTGTAAGTGAGTCACTGACTTAGCTCATGTTGCCCAGCCTATCTTATGACATACTTTCCCAGTCTATCTGCAGAAAAGGTGCTAAATCATTAACATCCTGCATTATTTTTCTTCCTTTCATTTGTCCCCATCATCCATGTGTCCTGGAACACAATCTAATAAAAGACAAATTATGTTCAAGTTGTATTTTATTGTTTTTTTCTTCTATCTTATTTTAGTCCTAGTGTCTTAGAGATATGAGCAGCAATATTTGTGAAGAAAGAAGAAAAAGAAATTGAAATTAAAAAAGAATGATTGAGCCCTAGCCAGTTTGGCTCAGTGGATAGAGTGTCGGCCTGCGAACTGAAAGGTTCCAGGTTCAATTCTGTTAAGGGCACATGCCCAGGTTGTGGGCTCAATCCCTAGTGGAAGACTTGCAGGAGGCAGCCAATCCATGATTCTCTCTCATCATTGATGTTTCTATCTCTCTCTCCCTCTTCCTTCCTCTCTGAAATCAATAAAAAATGTATTTTTAAAAAATAAATTAAAAAAGAATGATTGAGCAAGGATTAGATAATTAAGATTTCTTTCAGATGCATTCCCAGACATGTTTTCGTTCACCAAATAACCACCTCCAAAATAATTAGGGAAAATACTTCCCTCAAAGATATTTTCTGGCTTTATTTAATCATTTCTTTACGTTGTTATTTTGGGTGTCCCTAAGGTCCTGTTCACTGTTTTATCTTTTCTTATATTTCTTTCTGAGGTAGTGAAGTTCTTTTATTTTCCCTTCTGTCCTTTGCTACTTTCAGTTTTTTCAGGAGAATTAATACATATCATTGGAACACTTATACAACAGGAAAAAAATGGCTTTTTTTCTTTTGCAACATGTTATGTTTGTATCTGGAAGATTTTGACATCATCTGCTAAATTCCTTATGATTTGGAGATTACCCCAAATTTGATTCAGTAGTGTGAAGACAAGTAAATTTTCTATTGATTTTGCTGTTTTTCTTCTAGTCTGGACAAGAGAGAAATCTCATCATTCCTAATCTCCTTCTATCTTATATCCTTCCTGTACACTATGATTGGGTTATTCCTTTCAGAAACTGAGACACTATGTTCCTTTTACCATTTGTACATTCCTCTCTACCTCAACGTTGGTTGTAAACATAAGGGTCAAACCTTTTATCTATGAAGCCATATACTCATGGTAAGCATTTTTCCTTTCAGAGTGCTTTTCCTACTCTGGGGGACTAAGGTATTGTCATGATATTGTCACAAACACTTAGCCAAATAGGTAATGTGAGTATTTTTAATCTGCTCCTATAAAAAATATCAGGATTCACAATACTGAAAAAGGCTGGGTAAAAAACCCAGACTGTTTTAATGTGTAATGGGACTAGATGCTCAGTTTCTGCCCTGTAGCAATTTTTCTACCAATTCTTAGAATACATATTAATGATTCTTTTTATATGTATATTAGAGGCCAATGCACGAAATTCGTGCAAGGGCCTTGGCCCCGGACCCCACCTGCCACCACTGAGGTTGGGGGCCTCTGCCACCTCTGTCAAGTCCCTCGCCTGCTGAGGCTTTGTCTGGAAGGAAGGATGTCCAGTCTAATTAGCATATTACCCTTTTATAATTATAGATATTTTTTATTGATTTCAGAGAAGAAGGGAGATAGAGATAGAATCATCAATTATGAGAGAGTAGCATCAGTCAGCTGCCTCCAGCACACCCCACAATAGGATTGAGCCCACAACCTGGGCATGTGCCCCAACTGGGAATTGAACCCTGACCTCCTAGTTCATAGGTCGATGCTCAACCACTGAACCACCCCAGCCAGGCAGTGATTCCTTTTTTCTTTTTTTTTCTTTTTTTCATTTATCAGTTTTGTACCCAGCACAGTAATAAGTGGGACAGTAAAATACCAATAATAATGTGGTAATAGCAATAAAATCAATGGCTAATATTTTTTAGTTTTATTTTTCTGCCAAGCACTGTTGTGAGGGCATTGCATATATTAGTTTATTTAAACCTTAAAGCTCGAGGATATCAGCAATTTTCCTGTGGTCATGCAATTAGTGATAGAACCTTGATGAAAACTCAGGCCATGTGATTCCTGAGCCAGTCAATACTGAATCACTGTGCTGTACTGTTATGCTAATCTATGACATGTTGCTCCAGTGATGGAAACAATAATATGAACTCAACAATGTTGAGGAGATAGAATTTTCACTATGATCTTGGAAGGAAGGATGAGGAACATAGACATGAGTGTCAAAGATGGCTCCCTGGTGTCTTAGCTCAAGCCATAGTAGAAGATGATGTACTTAACCCAGGTAGGTGAATGAGAATGAGGAGGAATTTGTGTGGAAGTGATAATGAGTTTAGTTTTGGACGTATTGAATTTGAAATGCTTGTGTAGAAAATTGAGGAGAGGACCCCTAAGCTGTAGAAAAACTGGGTCAAAAGCCCAGGAGGGAACTGAAGATTGAGGGATAAATGCTTGGAAGTAGCCAGCATTTCCATAGTAGATAAAGCTGTGTTGATGCCATCATCCAGAAGAAAGCAAGTGGAAGACTAGGAATAGAAGTCTAGGAATCACCAACATTGGAGTGATGGAAAAGGAGACAGGATCCTGTGGCAGATGTTAAAAAGGCATGGTCAGGCCAGCGTAGGAGGATATCCAAGAAGAAATGACACTACAAGAGCCAAATGACATTGGCAGTTTTAGGAAAAGGAAAATGGTAAGGGTCGAATGTCAACTAAAATTGCCTCCTGTAAGTAGACATCGGGCTAGGTGCTCTGGGTTATATGAAAAAAAAGTATTGTTGGATTACTTTCCCAAGTACTGTAAGTGGCCAAAGGCTGTTGAGATGTAGTGATGTCTCAGATCAGAGCAAGTCTCCATGGATCTCTGTTGACTGCTACATCCCCAGTTTTTAGCACAGTGCTGGGTTTGTGCTCCTCAATTCCTGTATACACAGCATTGAGGAATCCCCTTTTGCCCCCATCACCATCCTGTATCCACAGTATTGAGTGACACAAGAGCAAGAGGCAGGGTAGTATGTACTTGTTCAATGAATGCCACTTAATCTGGAGCCAATAAAATTAAGGCTTAGAATAGTATTTCTCAGTCTGTTTTAATTAAAGTCCTGTTTTCATAATCAAGAAAATCCCTTGCTCTTTGCAGAGAAGCTGATATATTACCTTTAATGAAACATAATACTATGTCTTCTTAGAGACTGTGTTCTCTGAATCCCTGCTGGTTAATAGCTAACAGTAATTATTAGGTAACATGTATTGAGTGTATATGTTGAATGTAATATGTTCAGTACTTTACATGGATGTGCTAATTTTCACAATAGCACATATTAAAGAGGAGATATTATTACCCCATTTTATAGGTGAGGAAATGAAGGCACATAGAGCTTATGCAATCATTGGCTATTAATGGGAAGAATTCAGATTCAAGCACCAGCCTGGTAACCACTGAACTTTATTCATTGCTACTATGGCATTTAGCCTTCCAGATAGGGCGATATTTGGAAATATTAGGGATGATCATACTTTTCCAATTAAAAATAGTTTAAAATTTTATATTATACATACTTTCTCCTAAATTTTAATATATCTTTCTACAGTCAGTGTCACTTTTTTTCTACTCTCACTCGCAATGCAGGTGGAGAGACACTGGGTAAGGGGGTGATAAAAAGCTGTTTTTGAACATGACCACGTGGTGAAAAACTACAAATAGAAGTAATGAGTAGTTTATCTGTACCAACATCTTTAACTGTAAACTGCAGTTTCTGTGAGAAGTGTGTGTACAAGTACACGTTTTTAAAATATAAAAGTGTTGTATTTCTGGTTATTATATGTTGCAGAGCTATTATCTTACATGATCTGCTGTGTTTCTAAACCTTTGTAAGTCCTCATTTCTGCCTCCTGTTTATCTTTCTTTCCTAGAGCCAGATATATTAATTCCTCAGCTCAACCTTCTGCTTGTAAACAGTCTCAACCCTTAGCACTGATTCATTTTATCTCTTGCTGCTGGCACAAGGAGTGAGTCATTTATTGGTCACTCTTGCCTCCTGTAGTCAGCATTATTCTCTGAGGGACATTTACTGAATCTGCATTATTACATCTAGGACCTTATGTTCCTGAACCAGGAAGAACTCAAGGGACCACATGTAGTGCATGCGATTTGAATGTTTGACTAGACTTTGCAGTAGTATCTGAAAGGTATTATAACTATGTCAGCAGCAAACAGTGAGGAAAATTGGGTAATATAACCCATAATTTTTTTTTTAAATTTATCTTTATTGTTGAAAGTGTTGCACATGCCCATTTCTCCCTCATTGCCCTTCCTTCCCCATCATTATCTTTAAAGATTAAATCTCAGACTATTATGATATGACCAACTTGAATTTTGGAAATAAGATCTCTCAAAATAACTGTGAATTAATATGAATTTCAAAGGAGCCAAAGTCTTGCATTTACTCAGTATTTGTTGCTGATGAACATTGCGAGGTGTAGAATATTAAGAGATGAGTAAAACTTGGTAACTGTCTTCTAGTGATTGACATGCTTATTGGGGTGGGAGGAGCGAAGATGTTTATTACAGGCTTTCCATGCATAGGAAAGCAATACTGATTTGACCCTATGTGGAGCACTACATGTGTAGGACCTGAAAGTATGGAATTGGTTGAGTTGGGCAGCAGGTAGGAAGGACTCATTGCAGGTTGTGAAGCTAATTAATGTTGTATGTTAGCAATTTAAAGATAGACCAAGTGTTAACTAAGTCTGTAGCAGTAGAAGCGTTACCAAAAATTCAGAATGTTAAATATTAGCTGGTGCCTTAGTGATCTTAGCAACAAGGAACTCAGACAAGGGCTAGCCAATTGCACACTGAGATTTAAAAAAAAAAAAAAACTTTGCTAAGAAAATCAATCTCTGTGAATTACAGTCTAATTACAATATAATTTGATTGAGACCCCTGTAATTTTGAGGTTTGCAGGCTTGTAAAAGCCAAGCAAAACAATTACAAGCATTGGCTACAATGCCACAGCCACTTGGAGAAGGTAGAATCTGTTCCCCCTCATACACCGTTGCAGTTTTCCGGCAGTGATGGGATTAGAAGTGTTTTTTATTGCCTCAAGGATGTCAAGAGTAAATTCAGAGGCAGTATGGGTGGTGAATAGAACAGAGGACAGAGCCCAATGATAAAAGATAGAGTCCTCAAGTTCAAAACTATGCCCATGCATGAATTTTTATTACATTCTACATGAAACTGATAAGACATAGAGTAGAAGCATACTAAGATTTTAAGGGAATTGGGTTGCCTAAAATACACCAGGATTTCTGCATAACCTGTGACTACAAGTCTTAAAGCAGTTCCAGGCCTCAGATCAGCACCAGAAGGAAGCAGTCATGGAGCCCACTCAAGAACAGCATGTCCCTTAAAGCCTGGCCCCGAGGGGCATATGGAGGACAGGGGCTGTGGAAAACAGTGAACTGGAGGGTTTCACCCGCAGGGGAAGTCAGGGCTCATCAGTATGGCAAGAACTCCTCTGTGCCAGGGCGGAAAGTTTTCACGCCTCCTACAAAGCAGGTCTTGAAATTCCTATCCAGTAGTCGCTTATGTGGGTTTCCCGTTCTCCTGTTTCTCAAATGGACGTTTCAAAAATTGGAACTATCTCATATATACTCCATTTTAAATGGGGAACTTGGGACTTCCCTTCAGTTGATAGCCATCTGTCCTCCGAAAGCCACATTTAGACATGAAAAGGCCAGCGCATTCAGTTGAGGTCGTGGATGGACAACAGGTTAAGAGGATAGGCTTGGGTTATCCCTCTTAGGCAAATGGTAAATTCTACATGTAGTGGGCAGCATGGCCAAACAGCAGAGACTGTGGCAGAGACTACGAGTTGTCCCCCTCCATCCCACCTCCCCTCATTTTCAACACTCCTGTTGTTTTCAGATGGACACAGGCCACTCAAACTAAAGACTACCTTGCTTAGCCTTTCTTTCTGCTAACTTTGACATGTGGCTAAATTCTGACCAATTGGCTGTAATCACAGTGACAGGTGTGATTTGCAGAAAGTATTTAAAGGGGAGGAATACATACCCTTCATTGCCCTTCACCTTCCTACAGACTGGAATGCAGTCTTGATGGCTGGCACTTACATAGGCCACCTTGCACATGATGAAAGCTGCGCCTTGCATCCCTGATATGCCTAAAACAGCTCTCTTGCCTGCTCTGCACTTCACTTACACGACTGCAAAATAAACTTCTACTTTCTTTATGCCATTCTTTTTTTTTTTTTAATTTATTTTTATTGTTCAGATTATTACAGTTGTTCCTCTTTTTTCCCCCATAGCTCCCCTCCTCCCAATTCCCACCCCAACCTCTGACCTTGCCCCCCCC
>PVJC01011089.1:0-42292 GCA_004026665.1 Murina feae
TGGGCAGTGGGTCAGCAGGCCCTGCCCCTGATTGGTGGGGGAGGGCCTATAAGGGGTGCAGCTGGCTGGGGGGAGGGCTGATCTGGGTGGTGGGGCTGATTGGGGGTGGGACCAGCCATGGGGAGGAGCTGTGGTTTGTGGGCCAGCCGGCCCTGCCTCTGAATTGGGTGGGGGAGGCCAGTCAGGGGCCAGTGGCCAGGGGGAGGGGCTGTGGGTGGTTGGCTGGCTGGACCCACCCCCAATTGGTGTGTGTGGGGGGGATGATTGAGGGGGAGGGGCTCAGGCTGGGGCCAGGCCAGCTGGAGGAGGGGCTGTGGGAGGTTGAGGCATAGCAGGTCGCACCCAGTCCAGCCTCTGTGGAGGCCTGAAGCCGGGACCAGGCTGTGCCGCTGCTTCTGTTGCTGCCTCTGTGGAAGGGCCACCTCTGCCGAAGGGCACATGCCAAGGCCTCTCCTGCTCTGCCGCCTCTGTGAAAGGGGCCACAGTGCTGGACCGGCTCGTGCTGAGGCCTCTTCGAAAGCTGCCTCCACTCCCATAGCAGCACCTCGCCCCCATGCTGCCAGCCCTTGGCCCTCACAGCTACTATGGCTTTGTCTGGATGGACATCCGGAAGACATCCAGTCTGATTAGCATGTTACCCTTTTATTAGCATAGATTCTTTAATCTTTATGACAAACACTATTTATTAGGTAGATATTATTCAACTCATTTTAGAGATGAGTTCCAGAGAAGTTGGCTGTATTGCCTAAAATTGTTCAGCTAAAATAAGGACTTGAATTCAGTTGACTCTACTAGGATCCGAAAAGCTGTGCTCTTCCTATTACTCTGTGTGGCCTATTTTACTAAGCAGTACTTTGCTTTGCTTATGTTAGTGTACATCCCTAGGAGCAAAGAGAAGTGCATTTCTTTAAAACATCACTTACCTCAAGTATTGATGATAATTTCCTCCCAGGAAATTATTGCATTATGATAACATAGTATCACAATCACTTCTCAAAGATGAAGTTACTAGTTTGTGCATATAAGTTTAAATAAGACTAAATATTTAAGTATTTTGAGCTAGTTCTAAGAAATCTGGCTCTACCACTTTTACTCATTCTGACAAGGGTAAGGGAGAGGTGTTCAGACACAAATCATACTATCATTAATTTTGGGGACAAGTTTAGGGCAGTATTATTCAATAGAAATATAATGAAAGTCACATATATAATTTAAAATTACAATGAGTAAAAAGAAAACAGGTGAAATTAACTTAAATAAACCTGATATATCTAAACCATTATCATTTCAACATATAATCAATATAAAATTTGTTAAGATATTTTGCATCCCTTTTTTAGCATGAAGTCTTCTACATCTGGTATGTAACTTATCTCACAGAGCATTTCAATTTGGATTAGCCACGTATCAAGAGCTCAATAGCCATATGGGCTACAGTGTTGGACGACAGGTAGAGGGGGCACAGTGATAAACAAAGAGCTGATTATAAGATTTGAGAATTTCCAGTATTTCTACTATCCACTCCCTTCCTAGCCAACAAAAGTCCTTGACAAGAGATAGGACTCATCATAAAAAAAATGTTTTCTCAAATATGAAGCCTGTCTCCTTGGTAATCTGTTTAACAAGAGCAGCTTACAGAACACTCTGAAAAAAATATTTCTTTTACTTATAGTAACTGAGGTCCATGATATACTAAAATATCATTTCTTTGCTATTAGATTTAGACTTGGAAACATTCTGTCTTCTTAGAATATTCCTATATTTTAAAAAATGCCTTAAATTGAGTTCCAAGAAAGGAACAAACTACCCCCCTCTCTTCCTTTATCTTAAAATCCCTATGTCTTAAGCTCTGTCTCTGATGACCTGAATAACCTCCAGCAAACGTCTCATTTTTAAAGGGGACCTCCCTTCCTTATCTATAAGTGTTGGATGAGATAATCTCTACAGTTTCTTCTAGAATTATTTTTTTTAATGCTGAACAAACTGTCTTCTGAAAAGCAACCAAAAATTCTATTTTTTTTCCTTTCTGTATTGCTTTTTCCTGGCTTGTAAAGGGGGAAAGCATGTGAAGACCCAAGGAGAAACCTCACTAAAGTAGGCTTATCAGGAAATGGATGAAAAGGTGACCTAGTGTGACAGACACCCTTTTGTCAACCCAAGTCCCTCTTCTTCCCCTTGGCACAGGGTTGTTTCTGGGAATATCCCAGAATGCTTCTCAGCCCCACTTGCAGCTGGACGCCTACCAGTGGAAGGTGAGTAGAAGGGACAAGTGCCTCTTAGAGAACCAGGGTCCCCCTGTTCTCCCCCGTTACAAGCCAGATACAGAAAAGTGATATCCCTGGGGATGATGAAGCCAAAATGGAAGAGGCTGCTCTGTTTCTGCACAAAAGGAAGCAACCTGCTCACCAGAACATCTGCCTTAGACAACTGGATAAGTAATAAACAAACTGTGTTTGAGCCATTACACAATTTGGGATCATTTATTATAGCAATTTAGCTACCCAAATCGATACACCTATTTACAATTAAGCAAGAAGGCCCAACATTTGGTTCTTCCGTTTGCTTCCATGATGACAATTCATTATATGTGGTAAAAATGACAGCTTTAAACATTTAGTGAGTTGACTAATCTCCTAGTCACTTGGTCAATTACTCAATATGAAGAGTATTTCCTCAGATAATTTTTGCTGGGATGTTTATAATTCCTTGAAAAGATTTCAGGCAGTGAAAGGACTACAGGGAAATATATAATAATAATAATAAAAAGAAATTGAAATGGTATAAAAGGTAAGTTAATCATAAGAATGCCTATCTTTTGCATAGGCATACTGAGATACAAAATGGGTGTGTGGTAAGACAGAACAATGCAGTATGTGAAGTTTGTGATTATTTCCATCATTTAAACCAAAGTTCATTAGTTCTTCCCAGTATTTTATACATTGCAATGAGGCCTTGAAAAAGAAAAATCAAGCTATAGCTCCTGTTCTTATTTCTTCCTTTCTTTACTAGGCCCACTGGAAATAGTTAACTTTTTTTTAACTTATTCCCAAATATAAAATTTTCACTATAGGCAGTTAATCAACAATAAAATTTTTGAAAACTTTTGCCAGTGTGAGGCTTTTTCAAAAGCATTTGACAGAATTTTTCTTTAGTCAAACCCTACGTCGTTTTTCAAGGCCAATAATTATTTGAGAACAGGATAGCTCAATGAACCAAAAGGATTCACTTTAACTTCACTGATTATGTTACAATATCTAAAATTGACAATCATCTTTTGGGGCTCTAATATTAATATTAAACATAAGGTATATTTTAAAGGATTTTTAAAAATAGGTTTTTGAGAGGAGAGAGAGAGAGAGAGAGGAAGAGAGAGGGAGGGAGGGAGGGAGATATATATATATATCAATTGAGAGAGAAACATTGATGGGTTGCCCCGCCCCCAACTGAGCCACACCAGCCAGGACAACATAATGTACCTTTTAAAAACAAGAATGAGATAGTAATGCAGCAACTCTTCCTGTTTCCTTTCGAAAACAGATTTCTTAATTTAATCATTTAATTAGATATAATTTAAAAGATACATGAAGTCCATTAATTTATTATATAGGCTATTAAAGTATGACTACTTTGGCACTTTGGTGGCTCTCTTTATGGAGCAGGCCTGCACCTTTCTTCCCCCAGTGTCACCCCCTTTCCCCCGCCCCCTGCCCCAGCCCATTTCCTTGCCTCTCTGTCCTAAACTCCAAGGACCCTTCTTTGCCTCTGTAACTTGTTTACTAGGCCCATTTCTTCTCACTCACTTCCTCTACCTCTGTGACTTTCTAAATAAACTTTCTCTTACAATCTGAGTCTTGGCTCTAAATTCTTTCTTGTTAAAACTCAAGTACCAAGGTTGCTGAACCGAGGTCAGGCCTGACTCTATCGGTCTAACCTAGTGTTATTTCACTTCAAATGTATTGATAAAATTGTCAGTATAAATTTCTAAAAGGTAACAGAGACAGGCATCTGGCCTTCTGCTGGCTTCCTTTCCTTTCTGTCTCTTCCCAAGCCAGTTGGTTACCAAACCCTGCTGACTCCAGGTCCATACCCTCTCAGGATTCTTTAATGACCACGTCTGCTGGCATTGCCCTATTTTCTCTCTCATCTAGACCATGAAAACAGTGGATAAAGCCCTGCCTATCTGCAGATTCGACCAACGCCTTCCTCAGAATGGTCACATGCCCCTAGAGAGACCCTAGGGAAGTGGAGGGGAGGAGTGACTCCTAACTGGTCACACGTAATCATGATGGCAGAGTTCCCTCGGCCACTGATGGTTTAGGCATGGAGCTGTAACACTGTCTGACCAATGAGACCTTTGTGGAAGCATGGTACAGGCTTCTAATAGTGATTTCTTTCAATGATAAAAGGACATGTATAAAAAAAAGTATGAATACTTGTAGATTCTCAAAAATGAGTCAAAAGATGATATATATTTATATAATAGGAAATATGATGTACTTTCTATAGAGTATTGTTGTTTCTTTGGATCAAGTTTTTAAAGATATAAGACACCATTTAAACAGTGCAAACACTGCTTAGAGGCTATTACACCCCAACCCTGTCATCTTTCTGCTCTGTTTCTGATAACATGGAAACCATGTTTGAGAAAATCAATAATGTGCTTTGGGGGCTAAGAATAAGGAGAAGCACAACTGGTCGTTTAGCAGGTCTCCTGTAGGCCCACAGGATGGAATGAATGGCAGCTTCTAGGCAGCTATAGGGGCTATAATTTTATTATTAAACACAGTTACCTGTTTATAAATTATCTGAACTCTGGGGGGAAAAGACTTAAAGAAACTTCATTTTATATAAGAATATTTAAAGATTCATTTCCTTAACAACAAAAACCATCAGGTTAGATACATAAAATGATTCAGAAAAGACAGTTTTCACTTGAAGAAAATGATGTCAAAGGTTAAACAATTTTCCCAAGACACCAAAACAAGGGAAAAACAGGAACAGATTACAAGCTCTAGACCTTATGACTTCAAAACCAGTGGATTTCACTACCTAACAGTTAAGAGCAATCCATAGAATAATGTACTCTGCACTCCTTCTTTCTATCTTTTCTTCCTGTCCTTCTACCTAGTACTAAAGAAAGAGTAGAATAGAAAGGGTGCTGGACTGAGATTCAAAACACCTGAGTGAAGTTGAAGCAAAGCCACCCGCCCACTACACAACCTTGGAAGAGTCCCGTCATGTCTCCAGGCTTCAGTTTACTCGTTGGTAAAGAAAGTATGATCACTGAGGTCCTTGCAAATTTAAAGACCTATAATTTTATAAAATAACATTTATACTACTTAGTTAAATACTATACCTAAAAGGATTCTTTCAGTCACAGGAAAAGATATATATTCTGAGTTGGTATAAATAATTTCAATGACAAAATAGTTTCATTTAGCTTGCTACAATTTTTAAATTTGTATGTAGGAACTTATTTTAATAAGCCCCTGTGTGAAGACTGCAGAACTTAAAACCCAGCATAGAGCAAGAACCTCTTATACAAGTAAAAGCAGAATCATATTGATTATCAATATAGTTGATCATTTATAGTACAGTCAAGTTAAACCAAATGTATGTGTGCTAATGATATCTGAATTAAGTCCTCACTGTAGAAAGAAAAACAAAGTGGCTTCCTAATGGAGCACAATAAATAAATTGCAAGATGCTTAAAAGAATATACAATGGGGGATGAGGACACATTTGTAATACCTTAACCAATAAAGAAATTAAAGATTTAAAAAAAAGAATATGCACATATATCTGTCAAGGTGAATTTTCTTCAAATGCACTGAGTTTATTTGGTGTTTGTTTTTAAGTGTATTTACTTTTAAAATGCAAATATTTACCCACTGCAAGAGCTTTACAACAGTATAGCCATCAGCTTTCCCAACAGTGTAAAAACTTACTTACAAAGTAGAAACTTATGGATAATATTTCATCTCAATCTTTTCAATCTGACAAAAAAAATCATGAAAATGTCTTTGATGTGAAATACTCTATGCTCACAGGACCATTTACAACTCTTGGCAAAATATTATGTGAAACAACTACATATAAAAGCTCAAAAAAAATTCTTTAACATCCCGTTAGTTTTAACATTTTACTTGTCAAGGCAGGATGTTCCCCAGAACTGTGGGGTGATTTCAGATACTCTGCGTGAGTGATTTTTACCGGCGTCAGGCACTATGCTGATAGCTCACCCAGCTGTAGAGGAAGGCTGAAATGACCAACTTGAAACCAACAGTTCTTTCTCCGGGTTAAGATCATCTTGAAGTAGATGGAACAGTTTGTAACTCTATGTCTCAGGTCTACATTCTCCCCAATAATGTCAAAACAGGACCTGCTCAGTTAAGTAAATTATACTGAGGCAACAGAATACAGAGGGGAGGGAAGATGTGCCATTTACTTCAGGGGAAACCTGTGGGTACTAAGCTTCAGTTTTCAATTCTATAAAATAGGGGCATGTGATGTGTGTGAGTATATGTATGTAACCTACTTACAGGTTGTTCTCAGGGCCACAAGATGGAAGTCACTCACATGGCAGATTACTTGTAAAACACGTACACCTAAGTGGCGCTCTTTACAAGAGGCCCTTCCTCCACTGTTCCCTGCACTGCTTGCCAGGGCTATTTTCATGCTCTCCTAAAATGTCTTCCTCTCTCTCTTCTGATGCGTCTTGATTTTTGTATTTTTGTGAGGACCAGAATGGTGAGAAATCCTAGAGAGAGAAACTCTTCGTATTGGCAGTGTCAAGAACTGGATGAAGTGGCCTTTCATTTTTGCTGTGAGGACTGCACTAAAAAGAAGGCAATGTCACCAGCAGGGCCTGAGCTTTCTCTCTGGTCTTTGGGGGTGAGGAGCAGGACATCTATTGATGAATTTCTAGTCTAGGAACCACAGCAGAGATCTTTCTCCTTTGTGTTTGGTGCTTGAATAAGAGAGGGAAGCTCCCCGCCCAGCTCAGGATGGGCTTACCCATACCATAGGTATAGTGAGTTCCTGTCCCCTCCAAGGCACCCGAAGGTGTTTAAACTAACTTTCAGGAGGTCAAAGCAACTTTTCTTTCTTTCACTTCTTCATTATCATGAGACTATTGGAACTCGGAATGGGGGAGGGGTGGGTAAGCATTTATTTTTGAAGAAACAATTTAAAACAAACTTTAAGAATATAAACGAACAGTATGTCATTTTTGTTGGTGTAAATAACCCCCCACAGAAAACAGACTCCCACACAGAGAATTCCCTTGGAAGTGGAATTTTTAGTTAAAATAAATAACATGGAAATGACTTCCACAGAACACTGCGTGATTACAGCACAATGGATGCTATTTCTAAAAGGCCAGTTGCTAATTTTCAAGGTTTTTTAAAAAATATATAAAGTAAAATGAGTTTGTTTCTAATGAGAATATGTAACACTAAGCCTGAAAATTAGTAAGTAAGTTGGCATTTGAAAAGTACATGAATAGAAATGAATGCAAGTGTACCTCAAAGCATTCATTTTCAGAATTTGGCCTGAAGTGTAGCAACAAATTTCACTTTAATCAAAATGCTTTTAACCCTGAAAATACTGCAACATCATTCGTTTGTTCCTAAAATTGTGGCACTGATTCATCAAAAAGAAACCTCCTGGCAGGTAAGGTATAAAACAAAGATGCCAAAAAAATGATAAAGCAAAAACCAAGGCAAAGCATAATGTACCTAAATGTTGCTTCTCAATTGAAAACAAATATATTCCTATCTTCTCTTCAAACATGAACTTTCCTGTCACTGAAATAAAGACCATTTGCTTTATTATACCAAACATTTCTTTTTCTCTTACAAGACTGAAAATGAAGAATTTCCCTGTATGAGAGCATTTCTGAGAACATGAGTTCCAAGGGAAGGAAGCTGAAACACTGAGTGGAAAGAAAACTAAGAAGCTTGATGCTTCCTGCTCTTTGAGCTTCCAGCCCAGTCCTGCCAAGAACCGAGAGAGACCTCCTATCTAGTCTTTGCTTTTATTCTCCCCTCTCCATCTCATTCAGCCTTCGTACAATATATATTCAGAATGTTTTTCCCTTGCTTAAGACTTAAATCTGAAAGTTTTAAAAAATAACATATTGCCTTGTCCGATAGAGTGTCGGCCTGCAGACTGAAAGGTCCCAAGTTCGATTCCGGTCAAGGGCATGTACCTTGGTTGCGGGCACTTCCCCAGTAGGAGGTGTGCAGGAGGCAGTTCATCGACGTTTCTCTCTCATTGGTGTTTCTAACTATCTATCCCTCTCCCTTCCTCTCTGTAAAAAAATCAATAAAATATGATAAAAAAATAATACATGCATGCACTTAAAAGGCAAGTTAGAAAAAATATAAGCAGCATATATAACAAGGGTAAAAAAATCCCTAAAATACAAATTTCAAGACCCATTAGAAAAAAGATGAAAGCCATGGAGGGGAGGGGCTTAGAGAGTGACCAAAGGACTTATATGCATACATATTAGCATAACCAATGGACAGAGACACTGGGGCGGTGGGGGCTTGCCCTAGGGGACGGAGGAGGGGGTGGGAGGTTATCAATGGGGGAAAAAGGAGACATACGTAAATCTTCAGAAAAAAAAAAAAAAAGGAAGAACAGAGATAAAAGTCCCAACTGAAAAAATCGGGAAAAAGTAATAAACAGGCAATTCAAAAATAAAAAAATACCAGTATTCAATAAACACAGTAAAGTTAACTAATACTAGAAAAATGAGACAATGAGATACTATTCTCACATGTCAAACTGGTTCAGAAATAGTACACAATAGCCTTTCTGGAGGACTATTTGTAATACAAATGAAAAGCATTAATAATATGCATGAATCCTTTGCCTCAGTAATTCCTAAGAAAATAAATGAAGAAATTTTTAAAAAATGTTTAAACAGTGTATTAAAATAGCAAAAATTAAAAACAATCAAAATGTCTACTAATGGAGGGATGGAGGGCTGGTTAAGTAACTTATGGTATGCATAATAAAATACAGTGCAAGCATTAAAATTCTATTGAAATATATGTTACATAAAGTTTTAGTACATGAACTGAAGAAAAAACAGACTTCCACCACTTAAATTTGGGTTCATTTATAGCAGGAGTGGGGAACATGTTTTTCTGCCAAGGGCCATTTGGATATGTATAACATCATTCGCTTAATATAAATTTATGTTGTTATGAAAAAAGCTCCCAGATTGAATTTTGAGTCCCGCCTGCAAGTACCTTGGCAGGGCCAGAATAATGACTTTATGGGCTTTGAGTGGCTGGTGGGCTGGACATTCCCCACTCGATTTATAGTTGTATCATTCAAGTTCTAAAGAATGCAACATACGCTGCTTGGATGGCTCATCTTCGGGGGCGGGTGTATTTTGTGGATGGAAGTGGGTATTCATAAACAGGAAAGTGGAATATGGTTGTTGTATTATTGTGCACATGTGTGGAGAAAGGGAATGTTTGTGACCAAAATGAGGCTAAATTGCATTATTTTTCACAAATACCTCCTTTGCACCCTACTCCTAAGGTTCCCATAGGATGCCTTCCTACTCCATTACCATTAGCCATGGCCATGTAACTTGCTTTGCCAACAGAACCTGTGTGGATATGATCTATGCCACATTCCAGTGGGAGCTGTAAGTGCACTGTGTGGCTGGGTGCAGGCTCTCCTGCCCTTTCTATCTCAAGAATGGGCTTGAACACAGAGGGACGGCTCATTCAGGCTGGATTTCCAAATGAGAAGACACTTGGAGCAGAGCTGAGCTTGGCCATGGCCACCCCAGAACCACCAATATGTAACAGCAAAGGGAAATTATTCCCCGATTTAAGTCATTGAGATCTTGGGGTTGTTTGTTCCATAGCAAAGCTATTTAATAAATGCACAATGTAATGCTATTCTGCAAAATGCTATTATGGAAAAATTGTTTTCTCTTGCTTTGCTTACCTGTATTACCTGTAATTTTTGTATTGTAATTATTACATAACCACACAATAGTTCAAAGAAACAGGATGGGTCAATAAACTAGAAGGATTCACTTTAACTTCACTGAGTACGTTACTATAGCTAAAGAAATACTCATTGTCAGCAATTTTTCAGTCCAAGAAGAGCAGCGAAAGAGCCATACACTAGAGCCCAGACAGTGCCCATCCATGCACAGGCTGTGGGAGAAGAGCTCTTAGCTAATGGGCTTGGATATATTTTTGACCCAATTGACAATCTCCTGGCATAGAGATGGATACAGAAGCTGCAGCTAGGGAGCTTGTAGGTTTGCTGTCCACTGGCAAAGTCATCCCCACTGGGAACGGCTACATCAAGCTGCCTTAGCTCAGTGACATTAAATATTCAGTTCTTCTAACTCCCTTGTCCTGTGGGCACACCAACTAAACAATCTTCTGAGTACTATATGCTTTCTTAGTAGTTTTACCTATCAGGAAAGAGGTTACTGATAAAATGGGTTCAGGTAATCTGTGGCAGGCATGGGCAATATAGGACCCTGCTGCTCTACAGCCCAGGACAAATGCCATTTATTATTAATTAGGGGCTTGGTGCACAAAAATTTATGCACTTGGGGGGTGGGGGTCCCTCAGCCTGGCCTGTGCCCTCTTGCAGACTGGGACACCTCGGGTGGGGATGTCCACCTGCTGGCATGCCTGGCCAGCCTGGGTGAGGGGCTGAGGGCCATTTTCAGGCTGCCCACAGCCCCTTCAGGGTTCGTGCACTTGGGGGTGGGAGGGCTGGTGAGTGCAGGCCTGGTCGTTTCCCACTGGAGGGCCCACGATCGCACATGCCTGGTGGGCCTCCACCGCTGAGAGGACACACCTGGCGCAGAGCTGGGTGGCAAGCCAGGGGCGGACGCTGGTGCAGGATCCCTCTGTGGGGCCCTGCTGCTGAGCAAACACACCTGGGGTGGAGCCGGGCAGCAGACTGGTTTTGGATTCTCCGCACTGTGCAGCAGATGCTCCCGCAAGCCCTGTGGAGGCCCCTGGGGGGTGGATGAAGTTGGCGGACCCTGGATGGGTGCTCCTGCACGCCCCACAGAAGCCCCCGGGGGGCAAAGCCAGGCAGCAGACCCAGGACGGCTGCTCCTGCATACCCCGTAGAGGCCCCCGCGCTCCCGCATGCCCCGGGGAGGCCCCCAGGGGGCAGAGCCAGGCAGCAGACCCAGGATGGCTGCTCCTGCAAGCCCCGTGGAGGACCCACCCCCCTGCACTGAGCTGACACACCTGGTACAGCTATGCCGGCCACGGAGGCTCCCAGTGCAGAGCCACCCTGCCAGCCTCCATCTTGGCTGGGTTAATTTGCATACAGCTGCTCTGATTGGCTGGTGGGCATGGCCGTGAGCAGAGGCTCAGCCAGCCTAGGCAGGCAGTTGCAACAGAAGTCTTTGGTTTGCTCTAGCTCCATAGCTGCTGGCCTCCATCTTGGCTGGGTTAATTTGCATACAGCCGCTCTGATTGGCTGGTGGGCCTGGCTGTGAGCAGAGGCTCAGCCAGCCTAGGCAGGCAGTTGCAACAGAAGCCTCTGGTTTGCTCTAGCTCCGTAGCTGCTGGCCTCCATCTTGGCTGGGTTAATTTGCATACAGCTGCTCTGATCAGCTGGTGGGCATGGCTTAGGTGTCTCGAATAATGGTCAATTTGCATATTACTCTTTTATTATATTAGATACTGTTCTTATACTGAACCCCATGGCAGCCTTTAGTTTCTATCTTAATCCTCTAGGCAGCCACCGAAAAGCTGGAGTTGGCACATAAGTTGATTCAACAAATACTGAGACCTAGTATATGCTAGGCATTGTTCTGGGTATGAATAGGCACAGTGGAAAAATATAAAGCATCTACCCTCGAGAACACAGATTTTAGTAAAGGGAGACTGCTAGTATATGAAAAAGAAGTACATTAATCACTCTAGGCTGTGTAAGTGCATGAAGAACATAAGCAGGGTAACGAACCGAGTATACTGGCAGGGCAGGTAAGTGCTACTTGAGAAGGTAGGCATGACACAGATATTGGTTAAGGTTATGATTGGAGAGAACAGCTTTTACTTAGCTCGTTTAAGACGGTGATTTACCAGATATTTAGTTTTATGACTGCAGAAAAAGTCTAGACTGAGTCCCCAGAAAACACTCCCAAAGCAGTACTGTGGAAGTGACTGCTCCAAGAGCCATGGTCCTGGCCACGAACTCCCTGGAGCCCCTCATCCTGCCTCTGGGTATGCACGTAAGTTACAGACATCAGAAACAGCAGCATTATCACAAGCAGACTGGCCTCATTCTGGCCCACGTTCACTTCTCACACTGCACATGGTGTGTCTGATGGCCAAACCTAAGTTACAATTGGAATCCTGCAGCAAGGGTAAGGGAAATGTAGCTTTACCTCCAGGCACTGCACTGCAGTGGAAGAGATGCCTCCATGAGAATGGAATATTTGGGCAGGCCCCTGGTCAACAAGGCAGAGGTAACTGAAGAAAGAATGTGCCTGACGTGTGGAACAATAAAAGGGCTGAAAGTGGAATGAGGTTGGTGTCTTCACAAAACAGCAAGAAGGCCAGTGTGGTTAAGGCTTGGGCAATATGAGAAAAACTGGCAAGAGATGAGGTGGGGGTGGGATGTCAGGAGCAGATCATGTGATCCTTCTAAGCAGGGGAGTAACATGATCTGATTAACATTTATAATAGAACATTCTATTTCTATAAAGTATTCTCCATGCCTAATATAAACAATGGCTTAAAAACACACCTGTTTTTTAAATGGCTAATTTGATCTTGTATAGAATTGGTATTTTATAAATCAGAAGAAAGTTCTACAAGGTAATATCTTTCTATTTCTATCTGTCACAGAAACTGTGTGTGTTAGCATGATTATCTCCACCTTTTCCAGGACCAAGAGGTGGCCCCATGGTAGCTGACCCAACCTGGGGCACACATCTCCTGCTGGACTCCAAAGAGATGTAGTTGATCAAGGATGCATCTTCTAAAAAAATTTCAAACTTCTGAACTCAGAAAACCTAGATTCTTTAAATGTTAAAAAAAATATTGTTAGAAAAGAAAATGAAAATTAGCCCGCAGCCCTGAAATCAGCCTTTTAAAAAGGAGTTTCAGTATCAAAAAAAATTTGTTTTCTTTTCCAAAATACAATTCAAAACCAAGACAATAGGATGAAATAAGTCACTGAAGGAAATATGTTTCTCCTTTTCCCCCCAAAGAATACACATTTAAAAGAACACCCTTGTGTTCATTGCAGCGTTACTTCCAATAGCCAAGTGCCCATCAGTAAATGAGTGAATAAGAAAGTTGTGATACATTTACATAGTGGAATACTATGCAGCTGTAAAAAAGAAGAAAATCTTACCCTTTGAGGCATGGAAGGGACCTGGAGAGCTAAGTGAAATAAGTCAGACAGAGAAAGATAAATGCCATATGGTTTCACTCATATGTGGAATTTAATGAACAAACTGAACTAACAAGCAAGATAGAAACAGACTCATAGAGAGCAGGCTGATAGCTGTTTGGAGAAATGGTTGGGGGTCTGGGTGGGAGTTGTGAAGGGATTGAACAAAAAAGAAAAAACTCATGGACACAGACAAGAATTTGGTGATTGTCAGGGGGAGGAGGATGAAAGGAGGGGAGGAGAGTATGGGAGGGGATAAATGGTGATAGAAAGAGACTTGATTTGGTGTGGTGAACACACAATACAGTATACAGATGATGTGTAGTGGAATTGTGCACCTGAATCTGCATAATTTTATTAACTAGTGTCACCCCAATAAATTCAATAAAAGGGGGCGGGGGATGTTCCAGAAACAGAGTGAAGGGAACTTGCCAGGAGCATGTCTTAGTTTGGCAATTGCAGTGCTTCTGCCAGGAGCACCTATTACTGACTTGAGTCTTGCATCATAACTGTGGTCTGAATGTTCTAACTTGCTTCTCATTTTACAACATTAATGCTTAAGCTTTTGAGTCTAACCATATTTTACTCCAATTTTAAAAGAAAACATGAAGCAAAATTGCAGTAAGGAAATCAGTTTTAAATACATCTAGTTTATGTATTTGCATATAGTTAGCTATATAATTTCTCTTACCTTTGCCTCCAAAGCGACCCTAATACTGCCTTTGATGAATTCTTGCTGTTCTGACTGAGCCAGGAAGATAAACCACCATTATTTCCTTTGCTTTCTTTCTATACAGCCTGCCTTGCTGATTTTTTTCACATGTAAATAAAACCTGAACCAATCACTCTTTCCATTTCATAAAATTTTGCTGCTCCAGCTCCCCTATGTCCACTAAATTAGCCAAGGTGAGGCCCATTAAGTAAAGGAACACAGAAAATGTCCCACAGGGTCAGAGACTAAATGCCAAGGATGACTCAGAAGGATTTGTGATTGTCAGCCTCCAGGAAGGCACCCACGCTTGGGCGTCCCTTCCCACTTGGACATCAGGGTTTAATAGACTTCTTTCAAGCATGTTTGGTAGAAAGGGAATTTGTTTCACATCTGCTCCCGGGAGCCCTCGATATACCTTCCACTGGGATCTGGCTTTGCCATCTCTGCCTGCCAGCTGCTGCTCCCACACACGCACGCACCCACCTCCATTCCTAAAAGAGCAGCCTCACAAGGTCATAGTGTGACAGTCTTTTACCCTCACATTCTTCATTTTATTTATTCATCCATTTATTCATTCCTGTTCATTTCTCCAGATTCATAGAGCAGTGTTTACCTGTTTTCCCATGTCATTCATTACAAGCTCACATTACCTTCTCCCCCATAAGAAATTATAAAAGGAGATTTCTAGCTTTCGCATACTATTGTATACATCAGCGGTTGCCAACCAGTGGTCTGCGGAGGCCCAAAAGGTTGGTGGCCGCTGGTATACATATTTTGTTTTTGTTAGGAAGCTGGCAGAGGCAGGGATGATAAAGAGGTTTGATCATTTAGCTTCATAGATGAACAGGAGTAGAAGGGGATAGTGAAAAACATTATCTTTGGGCTACAGAAATACTGAAAGCATGTTTGAGTCTTGAAAGATATTCTATAACAAGTGTTTAATTTTATAGTCAGAAAAATTATTCACATAAAGAAAAGATGACTACCACATGTATTCATGTCCTAGCTGTGTTCTTGGGCATAAGCTCTTCCAAGACCTGAAACTGTCGTACATACAATTGGAAATAAAACTCAAAAAAACCACTTGGGAGATAAAGTATGTGGTAAGAAAGGAAAGCAAGAAATTATGGTAGAAAAAAGTAGTAAATTAGAGAAATTGTCTAATTTAGAGATATAATGAGTTTGAAAGTAAAGAGGTTTGGTGCAAAAATAAAAAACAAAGTAACACCTAAACTAAAATGGGGAAAAACAGGTTTGAGAAAAAAGGAGGCAAGTGAGGAGTCCGGAGTTGAGCACAGATGCCTAGACAATGTGCAAAAACAGAGAGCACAGGGCTGCAGGCTCCACCCACTGCATAGGCGGGGGCTGGCAGGCAGCTGGTGCAGAGTGTGTGCACCAGGATTAAGGAACGAGGTGATAAAGGAGTTGTCCTGGATCAGGAGAATGAGGCTACAAGGAAAGAATAAAGAGATTGCATTGGGTGGCTGTGACTCTCCATAGTCAAGCAACCTGCTTCCAAAGCCCTCTGCCCACTTCTAGCTGACAAACAAGTTTCTAGACTGTGCTGTGAAAGAGACGTGAGTGGCCTCCACTGAAACGGTCAGAACAAGTCCTTCGTGCAGCACAGATGAAGTTCCCTCAACCAGACTGTCCTGGGGCATTTGCCAAAAGACAAAGCCCTTGTAAAACTTTAAAAAATGCGAAATTCAGTATCCGGCCTAAGATCCAGGCACTTTCCTTATTCTGTGCTTTAGAGGACTCCAAGGAAAAAGAACTTTCTCAAGCCATGTAAACACTGTTGGCAGAAGCTGAAGACATCATCAAAGGCATTTATCTCCTTTGCTGTGTGCTACAAGTCATCTTGCTCTAAAACATTCATATATGTGTTCAACTGTAACAAAGTACACACCTTACAGTCTCATTTGAACAAGACTTTAAAAGACACTTAGTCCAAATATTGTTTTAATTGAACCTTTTGTTCAATATCCCAACTAATCCCCAATCTATGCTTGAACACTTCAGGTCAAAGCAGCCACTCTTTGTATCTACGGACACTTTCGACTCTGAGAAAGACTAATTTGTTGGTTCTAGGATATTTTACTCTTATTATTAAAATTGCCAACACACACTGTTTTATAGGTAAGTGGTTTCATTTTAAACAAATTGCTTTTTAGAAATATAGCATACAAATGTAGGCAAACATTATATTTTGTATTGCCAAAGATTTTTGAGGTAGTAGGGAAGAAAGCATTTTGTATACCATAGATTATGTACTAACACACAGGATTAACACAAGTACAAATCATCTTTCTTTCTCTTCATGGTGTTATAAGTATTATGTTTCTCTCACTGACACATGGAAAAGTAAAGCTGTCTAAGTTGTGTTGTTCCTAATTCGCAGTCGGTCATGACTATCCCATTCTGATCAAACCCATTAAGGACAACTGCCACACCCAATATGGCAGATCCCACATGCACAGAGAACCCCTGCAGAGTTATTCCCTGCCTAGAGGGGCATGCTTGAAAACTCAAAAAGTACAAGGCTCTGGCTTTGGATACAAAAACATCACTACATTTTGTTGGATTTGGAATTAATGTAACAAGGCAAATTCCTATCATTGCTACCTGCCTGAACCACCAGATGTTTACTGGATTTCACATTTTGGCACAACTGTATTCTATGAGCCTCTTAGGAACATCCTTTGAATTGACAACACATTTTAATAAAACATCTGGAAAAAACAGTTTTTTTAAAGTGAAGGCCAAGCAATGTATGAAACAAAACTTAAAAAAACAACAACCTCAAAACCCAAACTATCCATAGTCTCAAACTACCTGAAATTATGTGCGTTTATAGCAATTGACAACAGGCAAACAGCAGGAAGAATTAGAAGCTTTTGATTGGAATAGAAATATAAAATGTTATGTGCAAACTAACTGCCCCCCCCAAAAAAAGAAAAAGTAAAATACTCTTGAAGAAGTACATATTGAATGTGCCAGAAAATGTGAAAGAAAAATCCAGTCTTTAGTACAAAACCCTCTCCTTACCGACACCCCCACAGTGCTCTGCAGATGGTGTACTACCCAGAACACAGGGGTGCGGATGCATCATGTCATGTGCTTTAAATACACACATAATTACAACCTGAGTCTTCAAGAAAAGAAGGTTCAAAGATTACTTTCAAAACAGTTATTTATTATTAGTAGTGGTTTTAATTTTTCATACTTGATATCACTCTTCCCTTGAATTTGGGGAAATAAAAATGAAACTTCATTGAAAAAGAAAGGATGACAGAATATGCATATTAAAGGGGTAAGCCCCATCAGCCCATGTGAACAGAGATTAAGCTAGAGTATTATCCTTGCTTTCTTGGGGAAAGAAGCCTTGGCCCACTGTCCATGCCCTGAGAGCAAAGACCTTCTGGCCCCTAGAGCCCTGAATCACATAATTGCTCCCAGACCAGCACCCTCACACCCCCCCTCCCCGCTTACAACGAACAAAACAATTTCTGATACGGGTTTTTCAAGTAATCTCCATGGTTTCCTTTTAAGGATCAATTATTTCTGAATAAAATCTGCCAAAGTTCTAACAGCAGCTCCCAAGGGGGTGGAGGAGGCAACAGTGCAGTCTGACATAAGCCTCATTTTGAGATCTGCCTCCAGTTATCCAGTTATCTGGATGAAATCCAGTGTGCCCTCGGTAACTAGGACCAAGCACGTGAGCCACTGGAGACCCAGGATTCATGCTGCAGTTATCCTTTATATTCCTCTGAGGTTTTGCAGCTTGGCTAGGACCATGAAAATTTTAGATGGTAAAAGATTGACATTTAGTGAGATGCTAATACAATCTCTCATTTTATACATGAGGAGAGTGAGGCTGTGTGGAACCTGCCCAAGGCCATGGAGCAGTGTACCAGCATGGCCTGCAGTCTCCTGACTGATGCTCTGGGAATCGCTACGCATAAACAGATGATCACACTGGGAAATGTATTAAACAGCAATACAGAGTTATCTGAACACAGAGCAGAAGGGAGCCATTTAATTATTACACTACTTACCAAGTGATTCCTTAGGCAAAGATTAATCACACTTCCTCCCCCAATAAAATCCAATCCTTAGAGATTCATAGTCTATATTTACTTAACCTCTTGATGTTCAAAATATGGTTGCAATCAAAAGACCGCACACATACTGTGCCACAGCAGGGGCAACCCTTTCAAGCAAGTCAGGAATAGGAAAGCCATGTAACTTAAAGTGTGATGACCGACAACACCTTCTAAAACGAAAGCCTGTTTATCGTTATAATTTTTGAACTAGTGCAGACATAGTCTGAGTTTTGAGGCTTAAAAAAAAAAAATAAGACAGTATAAGTTATACTTTAATTCCCTTTTTTCCCAACTGCAGTATTGAACTTAAATGTCTACTAGATCAGTGGGTGGAAGATCAAACAACATTTAAAATTTTTTTAACTTTACTGCCCACAAGGATGTGGGAGTAATATGTCAGAGGGACGAAAATGTATGTGACAGAGAGTTCCCTAATTTGACAAGGAGCAGGTTGCTCCCTCTTTTAAAGAAGCAATGCTCGCCCTTCCTTTGTTTGGCCTACTTTATAGAGCTGATAAACACAATAAAAAAGTTAAAGCAGAATCTAAAAATGTACCTGTTCTGATATGTTCTCTCATCACAGCTGATAATCTAGGATGTCTCTGACCTAAAGGGCCTCAGCAGCTAACAAAACGTTCTGCACTAAGAATAAGCTCAATCTAAGACAGGAACAAGAAGGAAATCTCTCTTTCCATTTCCTCCCCCTTCGTTCCCACTCCAAGGGAGTACAGATGTGAACAAATGTCTCTAAATATAATCAGCAGAGAAAGATGTCAATCTCATTTCCAAAAGCCTGACGCCAGCCAAGGAGGAGGAAGATGCAGCAGCAATGTGGATGGGGCAGCATACCCAGCACCTCAACCCCTCGGGACCCAGGACCCTCTTCCAGTGTCTCCGACTAGTGTCATGCCTCTCCTGCCTCAGGTAGGCCATTTTCACTGACACCCAGCACTGATACTGTGCTCCCTCCTACCACTGAATCCTGCTCTTCTCTAATCGCAGAATATCTTTTCCTTCTCACTGTAGGCACCCTTTCCCTCTGTCTAAATTCCACCTACCCAGAAAGCCCATTCCAATGTCAACATCCTCATAGAGCATCCTTGGAGGAGCATGTACCAAACAAGCTCTCGTTTTCAGAGCTTTTCCATCACTATTATCTGAACCCCACCATTTGCACCAATTGTAGAATGTGTTCTGTCTTTTGCTAGTTGTTGCATACACATTACCAGTTTTGCTCCCCCACTTCAATTGTAATATTAAGGGCATACACCAGAAGTCATACTTTTAAAATGTTTTCCACAGCACTAACATGCAAGTGGACACACAGGCATTTGGGGGAAAATCCTGCTGCATTGAATTCATAGTCAGACTCAGACCTCTCGGGAGTGACTCCCACCACTTCTTCCTTGGGCTGTGCATGAACTCAGGTGCAGGTGGGAGGTATACAGCAGTAAATGACACCAGTGTTCCAGCTCCTTTGAGAAGCTTAGACATGATCACCAACATTGTTATTGCTATTCATCTTCAGAGAAAGCTGAGTGCCACAAGTAATGCTTAGCATAAGCTGTCATGCAAATTCCTCAAATGCCTTTGTGCATATATGAATGCAATTTTCCCTTCAATTTTGGATTTTATCATGCAGTGCACTTTCTCATTTTATAGCCAGTCATTAAAAGGACAGCTCAGTTGGCTCCTTTAATGTAATCCAAATGAGTTCCACAGGCACTTCTCTATTGAGGATCTATTAAATGCCTGGCGCTAAGCAACATCCCTGAAAGAAATACTAAAGACATACAACAGAGTTCCCTTTCTGTTTTATTGATTTTAAAATGTAAAAAATCACACACACACACACACACACACACACTCACATAGACACACACGCACACCCACATGCACACACACAGTTCTCAAGGAAAGGAAAAAGCCCATTCTTCCTGCATCTCCAACACCATTCCTTCCAGTGCTGCACATACAATAATAGCCCAGCGGCACTGCATTGCTTCTGACATAATGAAATTTTTAGGTATACACACAGTAAAGCACAGTAGCCCTTTGTAAATCAACAATCCTATAAAAGCCAGGTACATAAAAATAAATTAATATATTTTAAGAACATGTCTTTTTTCTTCTGACAATTTACAGAGAAGGGTCGATTTTCCCACACACTGTCACTGAAAAACCATTCACTGATTTTAAATCCCCTCTCAGTTTCCTGAAGCAGAAATGAATCTGAGAGGCAACTTCTGTGTCTGCACACTTCAGAGCCTGCTGTCGCCACTGTGGGGACTTGCTATCACAGCCAGGTTAACACAATACAGGACCTTAAACATACACATATAAAGGAAGTCACACAGAAAATTATCCTTTTGGAAGTTAATGACAATAGACATAAAAAGAATGGATTTACTAGAAAGAAGACAAAGATACGAGCCTAGGGTCTGGGTCACATATTAGCAGGTGTGGGTGGGAGCATCATGTGGATGGGAGATCCTGGCATCAGGACTGTAGAGGGGCCATGCCTCCTATCAAGGCCTATTCCAGGGGTAGGTTACAGGAAGAAAAATGAGGCAACACCATACTGAGTACCAAAACTAACAGCACTAATATGAAGGCTAGAAATTTCTTTATAGTTCTCTCCTGGGGAGATATAAAAGTGAATGTGGGCATGTAATGGTTACTGTGAGAAAGGTAAGTACTGCTTAAATGATTCTAGAACAAATGAAGATGTGAATAAATGGGGGAAGGAATAAATGAATGCAGGAATAAAATAATGAGTGAGGGGATAATGCAATCTCTAGTAGTATGAGCTCCTGTACAAGGGGGAGTAAATGGACAAAGAACAATCCTAACCATTAGACAAGGATACTGAAGATCTGGAGTGGGCAGATGCATGTGGGCAAAGTCACCAGTTCAGAGGGAAAACATGTAAAAAAGGCTGTAAGACAGATAATGTGATCTCCATGTAGATTACCAAGTAAATCCTAGTTTCCTTGCTCTTTTCTGCCAAAGAACCTTTCATTAAGCTTTCAGTGTAGAAAATATGTTCTATTTACTGGCTCCCAATTATATTATTTTCTTTGTAATCCATGTCTGGAATAACCCCACGCCACCCCAATCCTATCATTCCTTTAAGGCAGCGAGCGGTTCTCAACCTGTGGGTCGCGACCCCTTGGGGGTCAAAAGACCCTTTCACAGGGGTCACCTAAATACATCCTGCATATCAGATATTTACATTACGATTCATAACAGTAGCAAAATTACAGTTATGAAGTAGCGACGAAAATAATTTTATGGTTGGGGGTCACCACAACATGAGGAACTATGTTAAAGGGTCGTGGCATTAGGAAGGTTGAGAACCACTGCTTTAAGGTCTAACTGAACACAAGCCCCAATAAGTCTCTCTTCTTTAGAAAACAGTCAGCTTTGAGAAGAGAAGCTATGAATAGATGAGGGACAGAAATGGTTGGGATCTGAAGAAAGATGAAAACCGGTCTCTCAATGACATTGTCCTAAGAGGGTAAAAATCCTTTATCCTTCCTTCGAGGCGACCAGCTTTTCACCAAAGGCCATGGGGTTGTCCCTCTTTTCTACCATCCCCTACCTTATGTCCCATTTCCCCCTTCTTTTGGTGCTTGAGCATCTAGTGTACAGGTGACCCTTGAAAAATACTGCTTACTACCTGAACAGAAAGGCACTGGTGCTAAATCTGTTGTTTTAGGGTCAACTCTACTATTGTGATCCCAGTATGCAGAGGGCCAATGGCAGTTTTATGTGGACTTTCAACATCACAGGAGGTCGGTGCCCCAATCCTTGTGTTGTTCAAGGGCCAACTGTATGATTGCTTAGGATATGTCCCAAAGAAAAAACCAGCAGAGAGAGAGAGAGGAAGTATCAGACCCAGTGAGAGGGTCTCTCACCTTATTTCTTTTAAGAATTCCTCCAGCATTAACCCTGCATGGTGGGATGAATAATGTCTCCCAGGTTATTCCTTGATAACACTGCCACAACGCCAAAGAAAATACAATGCTTTGACACTGAGCTACTCCCAAAGAAACAGAGTGGGGAAGGAAAGTAAAATTAGTGGCACCAGTGGCAATGACGCAGAGAGAAAGAAAAAGGAAGAAATGCCAAGCTGTCGCCAGGCAATGCAATGCAAGCCATTGCTTCATGTCCCGCCCACTTCCACACCCACTGAGAGTGCTGTTCTCGGGGATGGAAAAAAACACACACAAAAAAACAGCTTGAGAGAGCAACAGGAGAACTGATGCCAAACCATCTTCAGCTCTGAGCCAAGACACTAACCTCTCAGTTCATGGCATTATTGAAAGACAGAAGACAAAGAGACAACAGAAGGAGTTGTTGGCCTCCCCTTACTGGCCCACCACTTTCCTAAACTCAGAAAGGCAATGGTGCTAAATCTGTTTAAAAATCGTATGAACTACTGGCCTCTAATTCTTTCATACATTTGTTGGAGAGCAGCCAAAAATGGTATCGATGAGCTAGGGTGATATTGCCAAGTAATAAGCAGGCAGAGACATTAAGTTATGGAATTTTAATAAAATGACACCTTAGAATTTAAAGACAAATAAATGTCTTTTTTCTTCCATATTCGGAAAAGGTATAAAGCTGGTTAACAGATCCACAGAAATTCTGATTTTTTTCTTATCTCTTTATTTTGATATCAGTTGTTATAGAACTATTACAATCATTATATCAAACCTTAGATATGACAAGTTAAATAAACTACAGGGTTTTCTGCTACCTAGACCTAAAGCCCCATCCATTCCCATGACTTCAGTCACACTATCAACAGAAGTTTTCCAAACACTGACCTATGATTCCATCTTCTTCAGCTGGGTGTCCAGTATGTAAATTCTGTGATAGCGAAAGTCTCATTTGTCTTGTGTACTTTTATGACCCCAGAGCATGATAGAGGGAGCTTAATAAGCATCAAATCAATAAACCTAAGTCTGTGAAATCTCAGATTCACATCAGATTCAAATTATGCAAATTTCTTAATTCTATCCCAAACTATTACCCTGTCTTTCTCAGGTTCCTACTGCTTTTCTAGGCTCTAAACTTATGACTGTACTTTATCTTCATCTTTCATCTTCTCTATAGACACTCCACCATTCAGTAAATTTTCTTTAGAAACTATACTGCTGAGTTAAAAAGAAATCCAAATACATATACTCCGCTCCACCTGCATAAAAATCTCTTCCGTTCATCTTCACCCTTCTGCCACCACCCTATGCCAAACAGGGTATTATTAACCCCTATTTTAGCAATCTTGTCTAAGTTGGCCTTTTTACTTTCAGTTTCTGAATACTAATTTCAGACTAAAAGCCTCCTTTGCTCACAAGCTATATATACTTCTCATTACCCACCTACTTTCCAAAATAAAATTATGCTCTTAACGGAACCATTCAAAGTCAAACTTTGTAACATACCCTTACCCGTCAAGTTGGCCTCCTCAATGCCCTACCAGCTGGCTAAGCTAATTTCTACACTCACATTTAACTCGTTTTTATGCATTATACCATTGGAATGTAAATCCCATGAGGACGGGATTTTTCACTGTTCTATCTTCAGCACCTAGAATAACACTGAAACATATTAGACGCTCTAAAAATACTTCCGAGTGAATGAATGGTTACCAGTGTAAGAAAAAGAGAAAAGAGAAAGAAGGAAAGTAGGAGAGTGTCAAACTCCTTTCACGAAGGAGCTTATCGTTCAGGTCAACTCCCCATTTTCACTGATCACTTCTATCTTAGCTGGTTTTCTCTCTTCATGCAATTTAGCACGTAAACACTCATTAACTAAGCATTCAATGAATAGTTGAGAGCCTGCAGTGTGTCAAGCTCTGCGTTAGGCGCTGGTGATACACCAAGGAATGTAACAGACACGTCTTCACCTTCTCCAAACTCACAGCCTAGTGTAAACATTAAGGCCAATTAAAATTAGTGGCACCAGTGGCAATGACGCTGAGAGAAAGAAAAGGCAGAAATGCCAAGCTGTTGCTGGGCAATGCAATGATGCACATAGAGAGGATAGTTAACTTGTTCAACCATAGGGAGGACTTCTCAGAGGAAGAGGCATCTATGGGAAGCCTTGAAGGATGAGCATGAGTTAGCTACATACAAAGTAAGGCGGAGTGTTTGAGGCAGAGGTAATTACAGGGATGAAGACCTGGAAACAAGAGACAGTGGAAAAGTGTTTAGAAATTGAAAGTAGTTCAGTGGGTCTAGAGTTCAGAGTACAAACTGGGCAGGAAAAGAGCTGAAGCTGCTGGGTTGGCAGGGGCCAGAGTTTGAGGGATCTTGAAATCACCTTCAGTTGCCCCTTTCCCACCAAAAGAAAGAAAAAAGTATGAGCTTTCAAAATGAATGTATGAAAAGGAAGTTGGGAAGGGGCAAAAGAAAGGGAGGCCTTATGTGTCAATTCCACCTCTCTGTCTAAAGAATAAATTCCTCGTGGTCTTTTATTTTTGTCTGTATCTCAAAATGCCTGTTCAAATATACAGTGTTAAAAAGGTTGATTGAAAACCTTGATTCTTCTTTTCCCCTCTCCTATCCAAAGGGGGGAGGGAATATAAATTTTAAAATGTAACATTAAACAAGGAGACTAACATTTAAATGCAAGTCACATGAATGAATGAATCTTAAGTCTAATATTTTTTTTCCTTAGAGATTTTAATTTCCTGGGCTAGTCAGTGGAGATTTCTGAACCTCAAAATCTGTAATTTATATAAATTCTCATAATTACCACACACTTTGTAAAAGGTTAAGCAACGAGCTAAAGAACCAGCTCAAACTGGTTTTGGTTTCCTTTTTACGTTTGCTTCAAATTAAGTGGTTCCTTTAATCCACAGCAGTTCTTAACATTAGTACATAGTCAATACAGAGTTCTATCCAAATGGGATACCTTGTTTGGAACTTTCTCACCCCAAATTATATCAAGACCAGGGCTGAATCTAGACTCATATGGCATTTCTGAGATATAGCACATTAGCACATAAGATAAAAAGTACAAACAGGATGCAGAGCACCCACGTTTTCAAAGTATGGATTACAAAAGGTATGGATATTAACTGGGCAATTTTTAGTATTTATTATTAACTATTAATAAAAGCTGCCCCCCGCCCCCCCCAGTATCCATCTCATACATCACCTTTAAACATTATTCTTCCTCAAAACAGCGAGGACTACTCTGGGTCATGGATGAAATGAGGGCACCATGAAAAACTACTGATGCCTTTCTGGGGGGAAATCCTTCATATCCCGCCTCCAGTCTACTACATAGGACAGGGAAATAACTCCCTTGCTAAACCTTTCCATTGAGGAAGTTACTAATGCATTTTTTTCTAGTAATGTCACTACAATGCATTAAATAATTGTTTCTACCCAGTAGAAACAACTCTCAGTATTTATGTCATTCAGTTTATTTCCTCTTTCATTAAAATAGCAAAACTGAAATTCCACGAAGACTGGAAAAAAGGCATCATAAAGCAAAAAAGCTTTCCCTTTCCTGAAATAAGGGCATCCTGAGGCATACTAGCTCTTAACTGTCAAAAGTAAGAAATGGACTGAAGTATGGCTTTTCCGCATTATAGGTAGTATGTGGTGCTTTTCCCCAATGCATTACTTCTTTGCGATGTTCTTAATATGGAATGGTATTTCGGAACAGATTTAAAACTGCATTTGTTCCATAACCACAGGACAACCAAACAGGGACCTGCTATTGAGGGATGGAAGAACCAATGGCATGACCACTTGGGCCACCATCACTCTCATCTGTTAATATGTCTCTCAGGCTAATAAGTGGAAAATGCTCTCCCATATAAACATGCACGCACACACCCATACAAACAGTTTATACATAAATTAAAAAGTTACCTAGCTTCGAGCTTTGTAATCTTGTGGAGGAAATGCAAAATCTCTCTCTATGTGCATGTTAACAAGCCAGCTAGAGTTATACCTGAACTAGCAATCTGACCTTTACCACAGCCCACCCTCAGCACCTTTAAGGGAAGAAAAGAAGAAAAGACACACTACATCCATTGCTGTATTCACTGATCTCTCATGCGTCCATCCACTAAGCACTTATTGATTGTCCTGTGCATCAGATACCATGCACTGCAGAATGTTTAGCAGCCTTTTTCGCTTCCATTCATTAAATAGGATAACCCTTATCCTCCCTAAGTTGTAACAACTAAAAATGTCTCCAAATACCGACCAGTGGAAACCACTGTCTTAGAGGTTCAGAGTATGAAGCCACCATTTGTCAGAAATTTAAAATATAATTGAAAGAAAATATATGCATGCTTGAAATGCTCTTGAAAACACTGAAAAATAACACATAAACTAGCCTGTAATACCATTTTAAGGTTGGAGAGATGGTGACAAGGAGAAACTCACATATACCTAGGTAAGGTTAAAAATAATATTTATTTTTAAATGAAATGAAGGAAAGAGAATTTGTGCCTAAAAACCATTCCCCCCGTCATCTCTAGAAAATTCTCTCTTCCCAACCTCCTTCAAAAAACCCTCTTTATCAAAACATTGACTAGGGACCTCGTGGAATCAATGTTATTAAATTGTCACTGGATGTGATACAATGAACAAATCATTCAAGTGGGCTGGATGCGATTTTGTCAATTAAGAAAGGCAATTCATGCCCAGCTGGTATGGCTCAATGGTTAAGCGTCATCTCATGAACTAGGAGGTCATGGTTTGATTCTCAGTCAGGGTACATGCCTGGGTTGCAGGCCCTATCCCCAGTGTGGGGCATGTAGGAGGTAGCCGATCAATGATTCTCTCTCTCCCACTCCCTTAAATCAATAAAACATCAATCTATGTTTCTTTCTTTCCCTCTCCCTTAAATCAATAAAAAAAAAATATATATATATATATTTTTTAAAAAAAGGCAACTCAGATCCTCTAAACCCAGCCTTTTCCATCCATTTGATATGTGAACTTCACTGCCCTGCAACAAACATGGTCCCAGTCATTCGTTTTAATCAACTGCTTAGGAGAGTTTGAGGAAATATACTGCGAGGCAGAAAGACAACAGGAAAAACAATAAATCTTTAATTAAAGTACAAAAACCTGACAACAAAATGAGAAAAATATTACCTTGAGCTTCCAAAGGAAATTGCTTATAGAAGCTGATATAAGGACAAGCATTCATCCTACTCAGGAAATTAAAAGTTGTACTTTTAAAAGTGGTTTCAATTCCTTCCAAAAAATTTTAAAATAAAATCTAAGTTTTCCTGGGAATACTTATAATTTGAACAGAAAATGCACACTGAAAACTCCCTGGATTTTCTTGGCCTTGTTTTAATTTTAAATTCCAGATCCTCTTTTGGTTTGTGTCCACCAATGAGTAAATATTCAGCTATCCACGGAGTCTGAGAGTTGAATATGGTCTAATCTAGTAGCAGAAAATACTCTTTAGATAAAACAAGACGTCTTTCCCCCTTCCTCCCCTTTTCCTTGATTTTCTTTTGTGGGAGAATTTTTTCTCTCTCTCAGAAACAACTGTAAGAAATTGGTGTCACACCTGGCCAGTGGTTGAGCATTGCCTATGAACCAGGAACTCACAGTTCGATTCCCAGTCTGGTGAGGGCACCTAGGTTGGGGGCTTGATCCCCAGCTGGGGCCGTGAAGGAGGCAGCCAATCAATGATTCTCATCATTGATGTTTCTATCTCTCTCCCCCTCTCCCTTTCTCTCTGAAATCAATAAAATATATTTTAAAAAGAAAAAAGAAATTGGTATCACTGTGTGCCCCACAGAAATAAGCATTTCAGCAGATATGTCTGCTCCCAACGAAGACAAATATAAAGCAGGTGAGGAACAAAATGAGAAGCAGCTGCTAAGAAATTCGTAACACATTTTACCACCACAACCCAAATCCTCATCAGTTAACAGTTCCCTCAGCGAAACAGAATCATAGACGTACTTGAACAAACAATAATCAGATCTGAGAAAAGAGAGAAGATTCGGAAAATATAAAAATTCTATCTCAGTTATCTCCTGCTCTGCGACAAACTGCACCAAAAGTCAGTGGCTTATCACATCTATCCTTTTATTTGCTTGCAATCTTACGGATTTGCAGCAGCGCTCGGAGAGGAATGCTCATCTCTGTCCCACATGGTGTGGACCAGGCTCACCTAGGGCTGGAGGATCCTACAGCCTCATAGCCACGTGCAGGATGGTGGTGGCTATAGACGGCAGAACCTGCACACTCCTACTAACAGCATGTGTCCCTCTCTCCAGCAGGATAGCCTGGACTTCCTTCCTTACATGGTGGCTCAGAAACTGCCCCTTCGTAAAGTTTGTAATTGTCACAGCATCCATCACTCTGCCACATTCTGTCACACTAGGCCAGCCCAGACTTCAAGGGAGAAGAAGCGGAGTGCCTTCTTGATGAATAGAATAGCTTGTGCATATAGGGGTGGGGGAAACTCCAGGTGACTGTCTTTGCAAATCATCTACCACTATCCCCATGACTGGAAACCAGAATCACATAAAGGAAACCAAAAGGAAGAAAATAAAATATGACCAGAATTAAGTGCCCTTTCTTGCCAATACCCCCCATCTCCTGTCCTTGACTCTTTAGCCAAAAAAGAATGAACAGATGGAAGATGCAGTACAGAGTATATCTTTGTAGACAGCAACATTGATAACAAGCAACTAATTAGGATTCTTCAAACATAACGGAGAGTGCAGGAGAATGAGCCTGCAGAACCACCACCGTGCCTCTTACTGTCTTTGGCTAAATGTACATTTTACACAAAAAGATACATGGGTTTGGTACCCGGCAAAGAATGTATAAATTGTTAGAAAAGAAAGGCAATGCTCTTTTTAAAAAGTGAGAAGTTCTTCTTCTCATGGTCATGATTTTAAAAGGTCAATATTTCTAACATTTTTCTAAAAGAAATAAACATTGAAATAGCCACAGTTGAGAAATAAATCAGATAAATGGAGGTAGTAACATAGTCAATCCTGTGGGCAAACAGCAGCCTCTTTCCTCCACCAAATGCATGCTGCAGAGCGTCACCCCTCCTGAAATCTCCAAATCTGTGCACAGGAAACAGTGGTCTTACTCATGCATGATCTCTGCCAAAAAGTGGCTGGCAGATGGGTTTATGTACCATAGCGGAGATGTGGTGAGATTATCCTAAGTCCCAAGGACCTAATCCAGTGGAGCCTAGACAAAGATTTCATTGGGTAAGAGGAGGTTTATCACTTTCAAAGACTATGGTCCACGTTACAAGGCCTCATTTTCATTGTCACATTCCTCTCCTTTCTCCTTAATAAACACACAGAAAGGCAATAGTCTTTATTCCAGCTAAGTTTTAATACCATTCCACCTCAGGAACATCTGTAATTTAGTAGGAAAGCTATGAAGCCTGCAAATCATTTAGGTCCCCAAAATGAGGAAATTCAAGTCCAATTATGGGAAAATGAGAAAAAGATAAGGGAGCAGAAAAGCCTTTCAAATTAGTCCGCACAGAAGGCCAAGACTGATCACCTCAGATGAAGGAAATTGAAAAGCAATGCCTCTTTCACTGCCTTTTAAATACAGACATCCAGGCTAAGCCAGCACTTAACAAAATTCTGCATGTAGTAAGGTGGGCGCCACATAGGGCACTGGGCTAAAAAATTTCAGTTAGTTATTTATGGGCCTGGGCAATTCTTCATTTTGACAAACACTGAACCCCAGGGAAAGGGCAAAAGTAGAAAGAGCATTTAACTTGGAGGCAGAAAAAGACAGATTTGAATCCTGGCCCTGACTCTTTATATATTAATCTTTCAAGGCCCAAGTTTCTTCATCTTTAAAAAACATAGCTAAAAATACCTTCAATCAATGAATTGTACTATAGGTTTCGATGAAATAAGTAGTTTATAGACCTGAAAAATAGTATCCAACGAATGTAAACTGTGATCTTTTATACAGATTAAGGCCCCCAAATAATTTAGACTCCCAAGTCTTTTTTTTTTTTTTTTAATCATGGAAAAGTCACAAAATTTGTAGTCAGAAAATAAAGTTGCTACTTACTGGCTGGACAAGCTTGGGTAAGTCTTTTCTCTTCTGACCTAGGTTCTTCATTTGCTCAGCAAATCTAAATGAGTACCTACTGGGGCTCTGGGACACATCAGTGAACAAGGTAAATCAAGTCCTTGCCCTCACAGAGCTTCCCATGTCATGGAGAGACATGAAAGAAACAGATGCATAGTGCTGGGCAGTGCCATCTAGAAAATGAGGTGATTGGGTTCAACTGTCTTCAGGCTCCTTCCACCCCCACTGTCCATGAATCTATGACTATAACAGGAGAGTCAACAAAAAGAAAGGACGATTACCACTGACTTTTTAATAAGGTGTTAAATCATTCTTTTTAAAGCTAAAATCAAAAGCTTCTAAAGAACAGCAGCATCCTTACAAAGCCTTTCTGGTGCTATAAAAGCAACAGTCCTTATCTGAGATGAAAACTTAAAATTCTGCTGTTAAAGGGAAAATCAGATCTGCACATCAAAGACTATGCTTTTCTTTATGCTCCTGAAACCGATGATTTAGAGGGTGATACTGTACACACAAGCCTTAGCATACACAATCGCAACTGATGGCTGAGATGCTCACAAGTCTAGTTCCGAAAAGTAGGCTGAGCTGACACCTGGTATGCAAACTGAACATAAGCAGACCCTCTGGGCTGAGTTTCACAGTGAATAGAAATGCTTTATTTGTAGGTTTTTTATACTTTATTTTCTGTTATCAGTCATAAAAACAGATCTCAAATTTTTTCTGAAATGTTTCTATTCCCCATAGCATGGTTTTTTTTGGCAAACTCAAGTGTATACATCTTACACAAACAGATTGAGCTTTCAGAATAAATCAGACAAGGACTAAGAAATAATATTCATAAACAGAATCAATACAAATTTCTCAGGTTGGTAAAACTGTGAGAACACAAAGGATTATGGGATATCAACAAGAGTTCTTTAAATGATTTTTCAATGATAGAGTCAGAAACTTTCTGTTGGAGTCGATTGAAGAAACATTCATGTGAATAATAATATTATGTTTTAGGAAACTTATTTGGCAAATTGAAGATTGTCTAGCAGAATTCATTAAAAATCTAGTCTAAAGAATAATAACATAATTAGCATATAAATTATTTTTATGGAAAGGAGCTTCTGGAATACTTGAAGTTTCTTAAAATATATGTAATTATTACAAATTTGGGCACATCTATATCTAGTTTGCCTATTTAGGTATAAGCATAACTCTTATACTCTCCATATAACTTCTTTAGCCCCCATCTTCTACACTTGCAAACTAAGGGTAATTGACTTCATGAGTCACAATTCAGAATTCTATGAAATATGTCAAGGTTCAGAATAGGCTCACTCCATACTTTCAGATGCTAGATGAATGAACAGAATCTAAATTTCTTTATTTTATGTGTGTATGCATATGCACATGTATGTATTACTATAAAGTACAAGGAATAGTTTGGTGGCAACGGTATTTGTGATTTAGAATAAAGGAAAAACTATTGGCTTTGTTCTTAAAGGGAAGAAATGTTTTATTTGGAAATGCTATCTTAAATTGAGTGTTATAAACATACTATCATTATTTACATAGAATTTTAAGAACTTGGAGTTGAAAAGGTCCTTAGAAACCAACATTCTTATGTCACAGATGAGGAGACCTCTTAAGATGCCTTGTATTATTCACATTCCAGCTGTGCCACTTATGAAATCAGAGGTAAGACACTGACCTGCTCTACTCCTTGGCTTGTTTCTTCTTTTAATCTAAAAAATGAAAATAATAATGGTACCTATTCATAGGGTTACTGCAAGAATCGACTGTGTAATATATTTAAACACTAGAACCATATCTGGTACATATAAGAATTCAAAAATACTAGGAATTATATCATTGACCATATTTATCAGTGGCTGTATCTGTAGACCAGTGAGTATCTAATCTAATAAAAGAGTAATATGCTAATTGTGTCACTCTGCTACATCCCAAATCATGCCCACCAGCCAATCAGAGCGACTATATGCAAATTAACCCAACCAAGATGGCTGCCAGCAGCCACAGAGCTAGAGCAAATAGGAGACTGCATTGCCCCTGCAATGGAGGAAGCTTCCTGCCTTGGCCGGCAGTAGCCACTGCTCAAGGCAACAAAATTTCAATTACAATAGATAAATAAACCCTAGATACCTGCTTCCAGCCAGCCTCACTGGGAGCCTGGGTGGCTGGGGGCCGTGGCCAACTTGCAAACAGCCATCAGCCCCTCACTCAGGATAGCCATACCCTCATGGGGTGAGGGTGCCTGCTAGGGGGTTTGGCCAGCCTGCAAACAGCAATCAGCCCTTCCCAGGCTGGCCAGGCACCCCAGCAGGGACCCCCACCCTGAAGGGAATGTGGCCAGCCTGCAAACAGCCATCAGCCACTCACCCAGACTGGCCAGGCACCCCAGCAGGACCCCCCTCCCTAAAGGGACTGTGGCCATCCTGAAAACGACCCTTAGCCCCTCACCCAGGCTGGCCAGGCACCCCAGCAGGGACCTCGACACTGAAGGGAATATGGCCAGCTTGAAAATGGCCCTCAGTCTCTCACCCAGGCTGGCCAGGAACCCCAGCAGGACTCCCACCCTGATCCCAGACACCCTTCAGGCAAGCCAGCTGGCCCTCACCCATGCGCCAGGCTCTATCCTATACAATAAAAGGGTAATATGCAAATTGACCCTAACAGCAGAACCACTGGGAATGACTGGTCACTATGACACACACTGACCACCAGGGAGCAGATGCTCAATGCAGGAGCTGCCCCTGGTGGTCAGTGCACTCCCACAGGGGTAAGCTCTGCTCAGCCACAAGTTAGGCTGACAGCTTCCAGTACAGCGGTGGTAGTGGGAGCCTCTCCTGCCTCCTCAGCAGTGCTAAGAATGTCAGACTGCAGCTTAGGCCTGCTCCCTGCTGGCAAGTGGAGATCCTCTGAGGGCTCCCAGGCTGCCAGATCACCTAGGGAGCAGGCCTAAGCCAGCAGGTGGACATCCCCCAAGGGTTCCCAGACTGCAAGAGGGGACAGGCCAGGCTGAGGGACCCCCCTGAGTGCACAAATTTTTGTGCACTGGGCCTCTAGTCTATATATAAAAAAGGCTAATATGCTAAGTGTCCATCGGGTAATGACATTACATAGCAACACCTGGCTTCCTCTCCCTAGTGACTAGCCTCCTTGCAGTTTCTTCACCCCAGGAACATGACTTGCTTTATAGCCAGGTGCAAACATTTTACATTTTAACTAAATGTCTGTGAAGCGTTTTCCCATGCCTCATGTCATTTGATCCTCACAGAAGTCCTGGAGTAGGTAGATAGGAGACTCAGTGGAATCCTATTTTCTTTTCATTAGCTGGGAAACAGAGATTTGGAAAGCTTAGAAACTTGACCCGACTAAAAAGAAGAAATGATAGACCTTGAAAATGACTTCATGTTTTCTCACTGCAAAGAATTTAGTCAAACAATGCTACAGTTAAATATTTTACCCTTTATTCTCCCAGCATGATCTACAATAATGCTTCATGTTGATACTTATTGCTGTGTTGCTGACAATTACCTGAAAGAGAAGTTGGGGTGCTTCACTGGGCTGGAAAGTTTAGCTAAATCAGAAAACAGATCTAATTAAGCAAGTTTATTCTATATCTATAAAAGGCTAAGTTGACTCATGCATGCGTGATACATATAAAGCTCTCACTGGCACCAATCGCAGGCATGTGTTTAGATCTGTCATTGTCGATCATGAATTTGGTTGACACTTCTATTATAGAGAAAGGGCGAATAGTGATATTAAAATATTCTAATTAATTTTCTTTCAATGTGCATGAATTCGTGGACCAGGCCACTAGTTGTTAATAATTAACTATTTACTAAAACTAGGGACTTTTATTAGCCCTGTGCTCAGGTAAAGTTTGGATAATCACCAAACCCCCTAGGCTCCCTCCTCTGATCATCAAGGGATTATGTTCACCTCTAGGAACACTGTCCATGGAAATGATGTCAACCCACATTCCCTGCAGTGCAGGACAAGCAGGGTGTTGGGATATGGAAATAATATCACGTGAACAAGAGATAAAAAATTGGGAGTATTCTGCCTTAAGAGCTAAATTTGTGAATCATAAAAATAACCTTCAAATATCTGAAAGATCATAAAATAAAAGAGGAACCAGATTTGTATCTGTTTCTCCAAAGGCAGATCTGGCTGCTTATCAGAAAAAGGTTTTTAAGAATCTAAGATTTCTGATGGTATAAGCATCCTTTCAACATGAATGTTAACATAAAAACAAGATGCTACCTTTCAAAGACTGAGGGCTGATTACATGTGATTGGGCTAGATGACTGACATGAAACAAATCTCAGATTTGCAGCACCTTAGAATTAGAAAGGGACTTCAAAGTCATCTCATCTGGTGGCTTAGTTGTCCATTAGAATCCCCTGGGCAGCTTTCAAAACAATCCCAATCCCCTACCAGACTGATTAGAATCACAGCTTTCTGGGGGTGGAGGTTGGCATTGTTTTGTTTGCTTTGTGCTATCTCTGTAATTCCCCAGATGATTCTAACATGGAGCCACTGCATGAGAAACACTGCTTTAGTTCACAGATCAGGAAATCAGGGCTCATGTTAGAAAATGATGGAACTATCATTTGAATCCAGGTATTCTTCTGTGTTATTTTCCATATACTACATTATGATACATGTTAGACTATAAATCAGTCTTGCAGATATAGGTTTGAGGAGTAAAAAGGTCTGTACTTTTTAAATCTACTCAACACCTTCTCCCCCGATTTAGATTATTCTCGAGTCCATAATACCTTTTCTAGTTTTATAGCCATGATATCATTAAACTTTAGTAAAAAAGACACACAAAACGAATCTTATAAAATGGGGTTTCCTTTTAACTCTGTGACCTACTTGGATCTGGTACCATTCCCATTGTTTGAGTGTTTCCCTGCAGAGATCCTTATCACAACACTAGAGGCCCGATGCACGAAAATTCATGCAAGAATAGGTCTTCCTTCCCCAGGCTGCTAGCACCAGCTTCCCTCTGGCACCTGGAATCTGGTCTTCCCTCCTCCAGCCGCCAGCAGGCACCCAGGACCCAGGCTGGTTTCCCTCTGCCCCAGCTTCATCAGGAAAGACATCCAGAATGATGTTTGGAAGACATTGGTCTAATTAACATATTAACCTTTTATTATTATAGAAGACTGGTACTGGCTCCTTACACTCAATTTGTGACCAAGAGAAATTGCTTGTAAATTCTTTTCTACTTACAGGTGAAAACTATTTAAAACTATCTTGGCTTGACTTTTAAAGTCTTAATTGGTGTGAGACTGGAAGAAGGACAACTGAGAGGGAATCAGGAAATTCGAATTGCTGACACAGGTCACTGGCACAGAACAGTAAACTCAGAGCTGAGTGTTCATTCCATCCCTCAGAACTCTGCACCACAGACTGTTACGGACTTTCCAGGAACCAGCTTTGCGTAACATTTCAGATTCAAGGCATCCTGGCAGGTGGGAAAACCATGGCAGTGGGACAGAGAATTCACCTTCCTCATTGCTATTCTCCAAAACAAATGCTCAATGGGAGAGCTATAAATGTTCTACAGGTCAAAGGGCCTATGATACCTTTAGAGAATTAACTGTTTTCCAGAAATGGTCTTCTTGGATTGCTAAAAAGTCGACAAAATTAAGCTCTATTCAAAAACGAGAAATCTCCAACCGACCACCCACCTCCCCTAAAAAGTATTCTATAAAAATTCCTCACCTTTTTTCGTAAAATTGTGTCTTTTAATAGATTTGTAAGACGAAAACTACCCTAGGAACAATGTTTTCCCTTAGGTACCTAGGTACTACACAGGAGGCTCAGAACTCAGACTAAAGGCTGGTTTTAACTAATAATTTAGTTAATAAGTTCAATGTCTAAAATAATCATTGTAGAAGGCATATATGGAAAACTAGGAAAAATTCAAATGGATGAAAATTTAGCACAAATATTGTTAAGAAAATATTAAGCAATTGAAAAACTTACTTAGATAGAAAACTGCTCAGTTATAATTGATAAGGAGACATATAATTCTGCTAGCAGAACTAAAGACTTTAGGAAATATAAAATAATCCAATCTTTGTGGAAGAAAGAAAACTAGGACACATAAGAAAATAAATGATGTTCTTAATTATTAGCTACAGGCTCGGTGTTGAAATACCATGAGTATTTCATGAAACAAATGGGCTTAGAAAACATCCAATGTAAATATAGTGCATTTATTTGAACTCTATGTTGACTCATAAAATGTTCTAAAACATATTTATTATTACAGGGTTGAACATGAAAAAGAGGATTATATGCTTCATGTTTTTTTTAATTTCCATTTTTCATATGTCTATAGATAGGAGGTCCATTTTATAAATCCAGTATCTATCACATTAATAAGCATGGTCACAAGACTAATTTATGCTTTTATAGCAAAAAATATAATGCAAATATTTTTAAAGAAAATAAGAGATTAGATGAAATTAACACTGTTAGCTATTTTCAGAATATTAAGTTCTTTCGAAAAGAAATTTCAAGAGACCCCAAATAATGTGACATGAAGTCTGGGATAACAGACTGCTTGGTAACTTTCTCCTTTATGAAAAAGCCCGAGCAGCAAAAGCGAGTAACATCAGGCCAACTGAAGGCAGTGGGGGCTGGCACTTGCAGGAGGGTCGTCAGCCCCCTGGACAGCTGCCATCCACAGACTGCTCTGGACCAGCCCCGTATCCACACAGCATGACTCTGCTTCCTTGTCTTATGTTCCCAGTTCTGACCAGGACTGGCCCACAGACTGGATGCTGCCACAAGCTCCGCGCTGACAGCTCTGCTTGGTGACTCCCCCGGGGTCACCCCACACTGCTCTGACCAGCACTAGGCTTTGGCAACCTGCTCACTGTCTCCTCAGAATCTGATCTCAGATCTAGCCTTTTTTCCACTACACTCCTCCTCCTCAATCTGACAGCTTGCAGTGATCTTCTCACCACAAAGGCAGACACGCCTCAGTGTTTCGTGTGTAAAATTCTCGACTAGAGTCATCAGCAGGCCTTCAGTCCAGTTCCTTAGGGCTCCTATTAGGGCAGGGAGCGACTGAGTGGCCTTGGAGTAAGTCTCAGCTCCTACTTGAGCCTACCCTATAGTTCCCAGTGTCCTCATCTACAGATGCAGGGCTATCAGACTAGAGCGCCTTTGCAGATTACCCTGGGCTCTGATGAAAATGCTCTTGTATTCCTGATCTCAGTGAGAGGCACCATCAGGCACCTCCATCCCAGGAGCCATCTGGAAATTCTCTTTCATTCATCCCCAGTCCAGTGAACAAGTTACTCCCTCTATTCCTGCCATTTTGTCTGCTATTCCTCCTGATGTTGCTTAAACCTCCCTTCAGCCTCCCGTGTGAAGCCAACCTTATCCCTCCCTCACCTCCGGCTCCTGGTTTCTCCTGAGCGTGAATTAGTTTGAGTGCCTCCCTAAGAGCAGAGGGCTTCTCTTTTTCTCCAGAAAGCTGTCCTGGCATGCAGTCAGCAATAAGTGGAGGAATGAACAGAAGAAAGAAAACTGATAAGGGTTTTCAGATCCCAAAATCAAAAGGGACTTTTATTTTTTTGTGTGTTTTTTAAATCTTAGACAACAAAACACTGAGTCAGAGGTACATGAGAATAAGGGGGTACTAGCTATGAGCCAGAGTGTGTGCCAAACATTTTGACATATGTAACCTAATTCAACCCTTATGAAATAAAGTAATGCCACCTCCACCTTACAGCTGGAGAAAGAAGCCTCAGAAAGCTGCATTAATTTGCCCAATGCCACACAAAGTTGGGTAAGTGGCAGGGTCAGAACTCCTCACGATGATGTGACTGACTGCAAGAGTACTCGGCTCTTCCCCGAGTCTGTTAGTACCATGAACCCAACTCCACAGCAGTGGTGCAAAAGCAATGCCCACTACAGCTTTCCAACTTTATCTGATAGGAAAATTCTACAATTTATTTGGAAAAAGTGGAATCCTTTACAAACACTGCAGCTGTGCTATTATTCACGTATCAACTCTACACAAATTATATGTTCGCACCAGGATATAAATCAATACTTTTAGAATGTAATATTCTACAATCCAATCTTGTGCTAAAATTATCTACCAGAATCAGTGACACATTGCATTTTGGGAATGCCCTCTCTCATCTCCTTTCAGCTTTCCAGAGACTGCAATACAACATGGGCTTCAATGCACTGCATCTAATTTTATCATAAAAGAAAAATGCTCTGCCATCGTGACTGTCGCAAATAAAAGAAAGACACAGGGGGTCCTGAAGGAAAAAGTAGAACCTAAATGAAATCTAAATGATTTTAAAATAGCACAGGTCAACCAGTATTGTATATTTAATTAAACAAAGAAAACCAGGATGAAAGATATGTACAAACATTACCAAAAGTCAAATGAGGAAAATAAGCTTTTAACATTTATAAGCTTTTAACATTTATAACATTCTAAGCTTTTCCTTAGAAAGCTTTGGGGATTCCAATTTGAGAGGCATCTCAAATGGAGAATACAAAAAGGAAAAACAAATGCAAGAGAACAGAAGAGCATTTTACCTTTTATTCTAATTTCTTGGAATGGTCTTCTCATATCCCTGCAATATACTTATTTTTTACATTTCATCCTGTTTCCACCCTGCGGTCGGTCTCTTTAGAAACCAAGGACAGTCCCAAACCATGAAGACAGGCGGTTTAAATCTGCTGCACAGACCTGGACATGCTCACCTCACAGTGGGCAGGCCAGCACCAGAAAGGATTGTAGAGCATCACAGGCAATAAAGCATGAAAAGCAGCCCCAACCCTTCATAATCATAAAAAGGGATACCATGTCCAAAAATCTGGAGGTAAACACGTTCTATATATGGTTATTTATTTATTTTCATGTACATGATGTACATGATGGCTTTTGTTAAGATAACGGTGAATCCTGGCTCCCACTGTAACACAGGTGGGCCTCCACCACCTGGGAGTCAAAAAGCAATTGATATCTATCCTACTTGTAATGACAGGAGGCCTGGATATTACATCATTTCAGTGCCCTACTCCAGGGTTTAATTATTCTAATGAAAATTACCAGAATTAGTTATTTCTGGCTAAAGTCTATGATTTAGGCCTTTTGGTTCATTTCCCATGAAGACAAGAGCGGGTCACACCCATCGTCAACAATAATCTTTCACAGCCTAGAATTATAGACCAGAACCATTAAGTTTTTCATTTTCCAAGTTAAGAACCACCTTCCTGAGGATTATAGATACAAGTCTCCAGTTTTACAAGACGACAGAGGACAAGGCATGTGATCTTGGAGACTTGTCTAGAAAGACTACCCAATTTCTTTAGCATTGGAGATAGTTTTTGTTTCTTAATTTCTATTTAATAATTGCTAACAGCTTCTTTTAAAGCTGCTGTGTATACTTCTCTAACTGTATACTTTATGGAAGATAACATTTTAAATATTTAACTTGGTGGAAATTCCTTAACATTTTGCTCTCCCCCTATCCAAACACCACCACCAATAGGCATTAATAACTAACCTTCAACATTCATACACATGAATTTTTTAAAAACAAAAATAGTATCTTTTGACACAATGTTATTTTGGGTTTTTCCCCCCATTTATTCTAGAAAATAATAAAATACTAATATTTTATAATATTATGTGCTAAGTCTTATCCTGAGTGCATTACATGGATTTTTACATTTAATCCTCACATCCTTAAGTAGATACTGTTATTCTTATTCCCAATTTACAGGTGAGGCAATTGATGAACAAGGAGAAGAGGAATACTTGGCCCAAGGTCACAGAATTAGTTTAAGTACTGGAAATGGTTAGAGAATCCAGGCAGCCTGAATGGAAGGGTACTCTCAACCCTTTTTCTTCACTGTAACAAACATACCCATACAATACACTATGTGGTCCCTCTTAATAACTCTATTAGTTGTGTCAATACTAGAGGCCCAGTGCATGAAATTTGTGCACAGGTAGGGTCCCTAGGTCTGGCTTGTGATTAGGGCTGATCTTTCCCAGCTGCTGGCAGCTGGCCCTGCCCCATACACCGACACTAGTCCCCTTCTGTGTGGGAGGCAATTGGCAGGGCAATCGGGGCCCTGCTCGCCTGCACCTGCCTTGACTTAGCACTGCCCGCATTCACCACCACAAACCCCCGGTTCCCGGTTCCCAGTTTCCCATCAGGCAATAGGGGCCTGCAGGCTAGGGCAGCTTCTGCATTGTCTGCCTCCTGGCGGTCAGTGTGCATCATAGTGATTGGTCGTGCCTCCATCCAGTCAATTTGCATATTATGCTTATATGTATATGTATATGTATATGTATATGTATATGTATATGTATATGTATATGTATACGTATATGTATACACACACACACACACACACACACACTAGGGGCCTGGTGCACAAAAATTTGTACACTCAGGAGGTCCCTCAGCCCAGCCTGTGCCCTCTCGCAGTGTGGGACCCCTTGGGGGATGTCCACTTGCTGGCGTGCCTGGCCAGCCTGGGTGAGGGGCTGAGGGCTGTTTTCAGGCTGCCCATAGTCCCTTCAAGTTTTGGGTCCCTAATGGGGAGCCTGGGAGCCTGGGTGAAGAACTGAGGGGCATTTTCAGGCTGCCCACAGTCCCTTCAGGGTTCGAGTCCCTACTGGGGTACCTGAATAGCCTGGGTGCGGGGCTGAAGGCTGTTTTCAGGCTGCCCACAGCCCCTTCAGGGTTCGAGTCCCTACTGGGGTGCCTGAGCAGCCTGGGTGCGGGGCTGACGGCCGTTTTCAGGCTGCCCATTGACCCAACATCCCAGCAAGGCTGGCTGGAAGCAGGTTGCTGGGGTTTATTTATCTTCTATAATTGATACACTATTGCTTTAAGCTGAGGCCTAGGCAGGTGACAAAGCCTCCTGTTTGGTTCAGCTCATAGCTTCTAAAATTGAAAGAATGTTGCCTTGAGCAGAGAGAGGCCCAGCCGGCCTAGGCAGACAGTTTACTCCTGGTGCAACAGAAGCTTGCTGTTTACTCTAGCTCCGTGACTGCCGACCTCCATCTTGGCTGGGTTAATTTGCATACAGCCACTCTGATTGGCTGGTAGGTGTGGCTTAGGCATCCTGGAGAAATGGCCAATTTCAATATTACTCTTTTATTATATACTAGGGGCCCGGTGCACAAAAATTTGTGCACTCGGGGTGGAGGGAGTCCCTCAGCCCGGCCTGTGCCCTCTCACAGTCTGGGACCCCTCGGTGGATGTCCTATGATGGCCCCAGTCTGCCAGGCGCCTTTTGTGTGTGTGTGTGTGTGTGTGTCACCACTGGGGACCTGCCCACAGCCGCATCTGAGGCTCGGAGCAGTCCTCCTGTGTGTGTCTACCTGCCGGGGGCCTGCCCCCAGGCTTGGAGCAGGCATCCCCTCTATGTTGATCTCTCAGACTCTTGCCCTCCCCTGCATGTTGTTCTCTTTTTAGAGCTGTGACCAGGACTGGGTGCTGCCTGCCTCCCAAGCTTGCCTACTGCCCATCTTCCTCCAGCCACCAGAAAGCAGGGAAAACCCCGCCTTGTGGTCAGGCCAGACTTTTCCTGCTCCCTGATCCTCGGAAGGGACCAGGGAAGCCGCCAAGCAGGCCACCAACTCTTTCCCACTCACCCGTCCCCTGCTGCTTTCCTTTCCCATTTCCCGGTGCCGCCAAGGGGTCTGGGGAGCTGCCAAGCAGGACCCCGGCCCCTGCAGCCTTGCTTTCCCACTCCCCGGTGCTCCACAAAGGGCCTGGGCAGCCACCAAGCAGGCCGAGACACACACCCCGGCCGCCTCTTTCCCGCTCCCCATCCCACCACCTTGCTTTCCCACTTCCTGGTGCCCTACAAGGGGCCTGGGAAGCCCTCCAAGCAGGCCACTGACCCCCTGCTGCCTCTTTCCCGCT